>SAYR01018338.1:226627-252424 GCA_004382745.1 Argopecten irradians irradians
CGTGTTTGTTTTCCATACGTCAATCAGGTAATGATCTATAGTGTGATCCAGGATGGCAGATCTTAAACTCAAAGAAAACCAGAACACATTGTATTAGTGAAAACAGCCACAGAAAACAATCTGGATTTATTTTCAAAATTTTGTTGCAGATTACGTAAAAAATTTATTACAAGTAGTAAATATTTTGGTGTTTTTCTGTTTCAGATATGTGATCTTGACAATGACTCTATACTCAAAGATGATGAAGTACATTTATTCCAAGTAAGTGCTCATGTCAATGTGTTAATGAATAAATAGAATACTAACTTTGTAACTATTCATAAACCTTTGATGGCTTTATGACAAAGAGAGATAGTTGTTAAATGTATCCAATACATCAGTATTTTTTGTTTTATGATTACAGAGAAAATGTTTTAACGCCCCTCTACAGCCTCAAGCTTTAGAAGATGTCAAGTCTATAGTGAGGAGGAATATCACAGACGGCATCATAGATAACGGCATCACACTTAAAGGTAACTTACAAATTTCTTAAAATAGAGATCATGCTCATAGGTAACTTACAAATCTCTTAAGATAGAGATCATGCTCACAGGTAACTTACAAATCTCTTAAAGTAGAGATCATACTCATAGGTAACTTACAAATCTCTTAAAATAGAGATCATGCTCACAGGTAACTTACAAATCTCTTAAAGTAGAGATCATGCTCATAGGTAACTTACAAATCTCTTAAAATAGAGATCACCCTCAAAGGTGGATTTGGTTAAAGATACAAATCTCTTAAACTAGAGATTACTCTCAATGATATCTTACAGATTTGGTTAAAGATACAAATCTCTTAAAAGAGAGATTGCTCTTAAATGTAACTTGCAGGTTTGGTTAAAGATACAAATCTCTTAAAAGAGAGATTGCTCTCAAATGTAACTTGCAGATTTAAATTTGGTTAAAGATACAAATCTCTTAAACTAGAGATTACTCTTAAAGATAACTTTCAGATTTGGTTAAAGATACAAATCTCTTAAAATGAAGATAAAATAGTAGGCCATGGGCTAGGAGGGTCCCACATGCACCCCCCCCCCAAACCTCCGAACCGATATTTTTCTGAACCCTTATGACCCACTGATCACAAATCAAATGTTAACATTGCATAAGTTGGGATGAACTTCCGGTTATGACGTCATCAAGATGGCCGCCATCTCGAATTTCACTAAAAATTGAAAAATAGTCATAACATTAAACAAATTTTCAACCGAAGTAGACAAATGAGGTATCAAAATGACCACAATAGAACAAAAAATACATATCAGGACCAAAAAATCCAATATATGTAGTGATTTCTACGCAGACAATGAAAAAATCGGATTTAAAGCTCAAAAATGGTGATTTATCAGCAAATTTTCATATTTTGTTTGACGCAGCAAAAAATGTTTCCCAACAGCAATCTATTATTTCTAATAAGTTTTTTGACCACTTGTCAATCAGTTTAAGCAACAAAAACAACCAAAAACCAATGTTTACATCGTATAAGTTCCGGTTATGACGTCATCAAGATTGGCCACCATCTCGAATTTCACTGAAAAATGAAAAATAGTCATAACATTGGCATTTTTCAACTGAAGTAGAAAAATGAGGTATCAAAATGACCACAATAGATACAAATACATGTCGTGACCAAATAAGCCAATATATGTAGTGATTTGAACGCAGGAAATGAAAAAAAAAAAAAAAAATTAAGCTCAAAAATGGTAATTTTTCAGCATATTTTCATATTTGCACTTGACGCAGCAAAATGTTCCCAACAACAAATTGTTATTCACAATCAGTTATTTGACTCTTATCAATCTATTAAAAACAAACAAACAACAAAAAACATAGAATGCAAAAAAAGAATTATGTTATTACCCTCAATTTTGTAGATTAGCAGCGTCTCAAAAAATAACACAACACCTACTGATAGCGTAACAATTAACCTAAGCTAAGCCTGTGTTTCCGTTAATATCATTAACAGTTCCCAAAGCGTTTGTGTCTTTGAAAATGAGCACATTCATGTTTATTTCCTATGCATAGCATAAGCAAAATGTCATATGGTTACTACAATGTCACTAATATGTCTTTCACTGGTTTCTCAATGATAACCATATCAATTGTGCGTGCTTTCTCGCCTCACTGACCTATCCACTGAAGAGAACTCGGCATATCTGGTAGCTGGTACATGCAGTCGAATCAGAGCACTCGATAATCAGTATCCAATTCGTCAAAAGCCAGATCGACTCTTTCGATGTCGATGAGCTCATGTGACACTGCATTACCAGTGTTGTTCTAGCCTTTTATGACCCATCCATGACCAGAGTTCATATCAGGAACAACAGGTTCAGGGATGTGGGATCTCTTTCAGATTCTAACATATCGTACGTATATGCTGTTTCAGACTTCTCCGGCATAATGGAAATTACACCAGATGCACATTCTTCCAATGGTGGAATTGGTTCTCTTAAGCACATAACTCCATAATTCGTATGAAGTACTATTCATCAATCTTAAACCTCGTGCAACCATAAATGGCACAGGTGATATCATCGAGGTCATTAATGAGGGCATAAATGTTAAATGTTTTTCATTGGTATGACTTTTCCCACTCCCTTGAAGGTGCTGGTTGTGTCACATCTGGTGTATGCGCAAAGAGACCATTGAAGACTCTCCAGTAAAAAATTCTCTAAAGTGCTTTCTAGACTTGGCAAAGAGTGAAACTTCACTGCAGACCTCAATATGACCTCAAAGAAAATCCACCTGTGCCACCTATGGTCACTGAAGTTCACAAGAATTAGGAATTGTGCTCCATACGAATTAAGGAGAACCAACTCAACCCTCCGCAGAATGTTGATCTGGTGTCTTTTCCATCATGTCGGGGAAGTCTGGAACATCATATACGATATGTGAATCTAGGTGAAACTAGGTTGGAAAAGGAAAAACTCCCACATCCCTGAAGCCGATGTTTCTGATCTTAACTCTGACCATGGACAGTTGACAAGTTAGAACCACGATGGTAACCCGGTAATGTAATGTCACATCAGGTCACCGAGGTCGAAGACGACACTCTGGCGAGAAAGCACGCACAACGAAAATGATTAGCATTAAGAACTAGTGAAAGAAATATGTGACACTGTAGTAACCATCTTATATCTTGCGTTATACACAAGAAATAAACAATGGATGATGCTCATTCTAAAAGGACACAATATTTTTCGAAAAGTGTCATGGTATTTACGGAACTTTAATTTGATACCCTATAGCTATTAGTTAGCGTTTGCTGTAATAATTCAGTTTGAGAGGCTACTAGTCTACAAAATTTCGAGCATGAAAATGGATTATTTTGAAGTCCCACTTAGATATTCAGCCAACTTTAAATTCAAATTTGTTAAGATATAAATCGTCAATAGCCAATGTTATATTCAGGAAATTCCAAGACACCAGGAAACTGTAGTGTTAAGCGGTTTGGAAAAAATAACAATTAATGCCGCATCCGGTGATGTTTTGTAAACCAAATGATGGTATAAACAATTCTCTTTTGCTTTTCTAATATTTTTGTTGTTGTTGTTTAACAGATTGATAAGAGGTCAAATAACTGATTGTGAATAATAATTTGTTGTTGGGAAACAATTTTGCTGCGTCAAGCCAAATATGAAAAAATGCTGAAAAATTACCATTTTTGAGCTTTAAATATTTTATTTTTCATTTCCTGCGTTCAAATCACTACATATATTGCTTATTTGGTCACGACATGTATTTGTATCTATTGTGGTCATTTTGATACCTCATTAGTCTACTTCAGTTGAAAAATGCCAATGTTATGACTATTTTTCATTTTTCAGTGAAATTCGAGATGATGTGGCCATCTTGATGACGTCATAACCAGAACTTATACGATGTAAACATTGGTTTTGGTTGTTTTTGTTGCTTAACTGATTGACAAGTGGTCAAAAAACTTATTAGAAATAATAGATTGCTGTTGGAAACATTTTTGCTGCGTCAAACAAAATATAAAAATTTGCTGGAAATGCACCATTTTTGAGCTTTAAATCCGATTTTTTCATTTCCTGCGTAGAAATCACTACATATATTGGATTTTTTGGTCCTGATATGTATTTTGTTGTCTATTGTGGTCATTTTGATACCTCATTTGTCTACTTCGGTTGAAAAATGTTAATGTTATGACTATTTTTTCAATTTTTAGTGAAATCGAGATGGCGGCCATCTTGATGACGTCATAAACCGGAAGTTCATCCCCAACTTATGCAATGTTAACATTTGGATTGTGATCAGTGGGTCATTAAGGGTTCAGAAAAATACGTTCGGAGGTTGGGGGGGGGGGTGCATGTGGACCCTCCTAGCCCATGGCCTATAGAGTTTAACCATCATAAAGAGGTTGTCCAATAACAGAAAAATATATTTTGTTTTCTTAAAAAATTAACTGGATATGAACAGAACAGTTGCTATGCTCAACAATTATACAGGATTATGCTAAAATATGAAAGGTTCCACTGTTCTTCCTTGACCAGGTTTCTTGTTCCTCCACACACTGTTTATACAGCGAGGCCGTCACGAGACCACATGGACTGTACTTCGGTCATTCGGCTATGATGATAGTGTCCAACTCTCAAAGGAGTTCCTCTCACCAAGGTAGTACATTAACACTGTTACGAATCTGAAAGGGAGAAAAAAAGAAAGAACATTTGTCTTTCTGAGCCATTGCAAATTGTCAAAATATCACAAAAATCGTTGTTGTTTTGACTCTTTATTTATGATAATGTGTGATTTTAATAAAACTTGGCCTCCTGGACGACAGCTTTACTGAGTAGCTGAAGTTGATGAAAATAATAATACACTGCAGTTATGGATTGATTTCTCTGGAGCAAATATTCTCTTGATTTAATTCTTTGCATAGTAATGAATTACATTGTTATTTTTGTGAGTTAATTTGTTTTAGGGTACAGACTGCTATGGGCTCTACAACTGAATTGTCCACACAGGGAATACAGTTTCTCAAGATGATATTTGATAAATATGATGATGTAAGTATGAGGTGTACTGGACACAGGGTAGTGTATAATGTCTGAGAGATGACGTATAAGTTTTTGACCATCTATGAACAGGTTGCATCTCTGTTATCATTGATAAAGATTTGTTCCTACCAGTATTTAATATGTATTTTGTATTGTAGAAACATTTGTTTTGACCAGTCTTAACTAATTGCCTTTTTTGTATTGTAGAAAGATTTATTCCTTACAGTATCAACTAATTGACCTATTGTGTATGGTATAAACATTTGTTCCTACCAGCTGTATCAACTAATTGACCTATTGTGTATGGTATAAAGATTTGTTCCTACCAGTATCAACTAATTGACCTATTGTGTATTGTAGAAAGATTTATTCCTTACAGTATCAACTAATTGACCTATTGTGTATGGTATAAAGATTTGTTCCTGCCAGTATCAACTAATTGACCTATTGTGTATTGTAGAATCATTTGTTCCTACCAGTATTAAATATGTATTGTGTATTGTAGGACCGAGACGGCTGTCTGTCTCCCACAGAGCTACAGAATCTCTTTAGTACATGTCCAGTGATGCCCTGGGGGTCGGACGTCAACAATACCGTCTGTACGAATCATAATAACTGGATTACACTACAGGGCTACCTGGCTCAATGGGGGTAAGTCTACAGATTTACATGTTATTTACATATTTATCTCTAGTCAAGTAAAGCTTAATTTGGTTCTTAATTTGTAGTAATTTGTACAATCCGGAAACCTGGCTAAACCAACCAAAAATGCTGGTCCTAGTGGCATCCGGTTCTTTGTTTTCTTTATATGTTTTTTACCCATATATCCCTAACTGAATCTACAGATTATGTTATTTACCCAATCATATAAAGTTTAGATATGGTAAAGCTTGATTTGGTTGAATTTTCAGTATTCTGTTTACTACCTAAAACAAAAATGACCAAAAAAAATTGGTAAAATGACTAGGTAGAAAATTCAGCCGTTTATTTAAAGTGATAATGGAATCCCATTAATCAATCAACATTTAAAAGTCTTCAAAAACTGCCCTTGTCTAAATCCGGAGTCCGGTGTATTCCAACATAATTGTATGACATTTCCTCCTTAATTTGTAGAATTGTTTTACCTGTATAATCCAGAAACCTGGCTATAATGGCCAAATATGTTGTTCACGGTGCCATCCGGTTCAGTAAAAAATTGTAGATATTTTGCAGAATACTGAACATGATACTACCAAAATTTGTTGATAATTTCAGGAATACTGAATACAATGTTAAATTTTTGAAAACCTCAATGGCCAGGATAACATTAAACAACCTTGAGCCGGAGCGCCACATTTACTTCAGCTAGGATTAACATAGTGGGGCGGGGGACCTTTCTGATGCTCGTATTATGGTGTTTTATGTACTATCAGCAGCCATATACAATTGTGACATTTGGATGAATATGTCATATGAGCTAGGTTGTCATTTGAATTGTTTATTTGTTTCCAGATTAACCACACTACTAGATGTCCCTAGGACAGTAGAGTATTTAGCATATCTAGGTTACCACTATCATCATGACAATCAACTCTCCGCAATAACAGGTAAGGCGACATGCCTTCTATCAAATATATAAAGGCAACAACGGTATTGATCATGGTTTGTCATTACTATTAAATTTTCTTTGTACATTCAACTTTTATATATAGTGTTATAACACAGGGAATTTTATATTACCAAGTTAAAGGGACAATTCAGTCTAAGAGAACGTTAAAATTTGTACATGTATCGGAAAAAAATCAGTTCTAATGGTAATTAGATCAGTCGGTTTTAGTGTGATATGCCTGAAAAGCCCACGGTGGCGACTTGTGTGTGAAATGTTCAAAATCGCTCGCTGTCCGCCATTACACACTGTGGTCAAACTTCTTGTATGCCGAACCCTGTCCCTTGCTCGTAGGGTAATGCAACTTTTGTCTACAACTGCTCAAATTGCTCTGACAGTAGTGTGTTAACCTTATTAGGTGCATTGTCTTGCCTAAAAATCATTTTATCACCTTCTCAATGGTTATGTAGTTCATTTGTTTAACGGGCGTGACTTTGGCTCGGGTACAGGTACAGCGTCCATATTGTACCTGCTTAATCGTATTGATCAACGATTTGATATTTCAACGATATAAATTAAAATACATAACGATGTCGAGGAATTTATAAATGTTTTACGTTATATGTTTCTTAAGAAATGTAGAACAATACATTTATGCTATATTTTGCTTCTTGGTTATGTAAAAGAATTAGCCTGAGTGAATTGTCTCTTTAAGCAATGTTTGTGAAATATATGTCAAGATTGAAAGTTATATTGTTCTGTAAATACAGAGGTAAATTGATTATGATGGTTTTGTCTATTAAACATATCGATTATTTTCTCATTATTAGCTCACCTGGTCCGAAGGACCGAGGTGAGCTTATGGGATACCGCATCGTCCGGCGTCCGGCGTCCGTCAACAATCGACTTCTTCTCCATAACCGATGGTCGGATTTCAACAAAAATTGACTGGTAGCATCCTTATGGGCTACTAACTGAAAATTGTACAAATGATGGGGCTGATCTCCCGGGGGCCTGAGGGGCGGGGCCAAAAGGGGTCAATTTGGCTATTTCCATATAAACGCAGCATGGGATAGCACCCATAATACAATGGTAGCATCCTTATAGGGTGGGGATTCAAAATTGTACAAATAATGGGGCTGACCCCCCTGGGGCCTGAGGGGCGGGGCCAAATGGGGTCAATTTGGCTATTTCCATAAAAACGACTTCTTCTCTGAACACTAAGCAAGAGATATGATGGGGCTGACCGATGGGGGGCCTGAGGGGCGGGGTCAAAAGGGGTCAATTTGGCTATTTCCATATAAACGACTTCTTCTCTGAAACCAAGCATGGGATAGCACCCATAATGCAATGGTAGCATCCTTATAGGGTGGGGATTCAAATTGTACAAATGATGGGGCTGACCTCCCGGGGGCCTGAGGGGTGGGGTCAAAAGGGGTCAATTTGGCTATTTCCATATAAATGACTTCTTCTCTGAAACTAAGCATGGTATAGCACCCATAATACAATGGTAGCATTCTTATAGTGTGGGGATTCAAAATTGTGCAAATGATAGGGCTGACCCCCCGGGGGCCTGAGGGGCGGGTCAAAAAGGGGTCAATTTGGCTATTTCATATAAATGACATCTTCTCTGCAACTAAGCCTGGTAATAGCACCCATAATGCAATGGTAGCATCCTTATAGGGTGGGGATTCCAAATTGTGCAAATGATGGGGCTGACCCCCGGGGGCCTGAGGGGCGGGGTCAAAAGGGGTCAATTTGGCTTTTTCCATATAAACGACTTCTTCTCTGAAACTAAGCATGGTATAGCACCCATAATACAATGGTAGCATTCTTATAGTGTGGGGATTCAAAATTGTGCAAATGATAGGGCTGACCCCCCGGGGGCCTGAGGGGTGGGGTCAAAAGGGGTCAATTTGGCTATTTCCATATAAATGACTTGTTCTCTGCAACAAAGCATGGTATAGCACCCATAATGCAATGGTAGCATCCTTTTAGGGTGGGGATTTCAAATTGTGCAAATGATAAGGCTGACCCGCCGGGGGCCTGAGGGGCGGGGTCAAAAGTGGTCAATTTCCATATAAATGACTTTTTCTCTGCAACTTAACATGGGATTAGGCTCATAATGCAATAGTTACATCCTTATAGGGTTTGGATTCAAAATTTTGCAAATGATGGGACCTCCCGGGGGCCTGAAGGATGGGGTCAAAACTGGTTAATTTAGCTATTTCCATATAAACGACTTCTTCTCTGCAACTAAGAATGGAAGAGCACTTATAATGCAATGGTAGCATCCTTATAGGGTTGGGATTTGAAATTGTACAAATGATAGGGCTGACCCCCGGGGCCTTAGACGGCAATAGATGCGAGGTCAAAAAGGTCAATTAGGCTACTACTTTCATATAAATTACTTTGTCCCTGAACCTGTGTATTGGATAGCATATATGTATGGTATCAATAGCATCATTGTATGGTTGTGATTCAAAATTAAATTTTGGGAGTCAATTTTGCTTATTTTTCTAATTGTCAGAGTCTTGTGATAATTACTAACAAAAAACCAGGTGAGTGATACAGGCCCTCTGGGCCTCTTGTTACTTACATGTAATACTATAACTGTGGTGTAAAAAGTTAAATGTACCCTTGGTAGTACTGTACTCTATTCTGAAAAGTTATGCAATTCTTGCGATTCTGTTGGGCAGTTACAAGAGATAAAAAGATAGACTTAGATAAAAAGCAGACCAGCCGGAATGTGTTCAGATGTTATGTTTTGGGAGCTAAAGGCGTCGGCAAGGTAAGTGTTTTAAACTCTTATTTTTACTGTGTTCTTTTATTTGTACCTAACAGATAAAAGTTTTATGTCTATACATTTATTTTACAGGCCTGGAGTCATTATTTTGTAACAAGGAAGCCAGCTGTTGGGGGGAGGGGGGACCAATTTCATTGGTGATAAAACAATGGCATTTGTTAGAGAACATTTAGTAAAATTTCCGTGAAAATGATCATTCAACATAGGTTCCTGAGTAAATAAATATTACATATGTTTTGTCTTTTTCAGAGTACATTCTTACAGGGCCATTTAGGTAGGAATCTGCGCTACATAGCCACACTAAATAAGGAACACTTGTCCAGTTTTACTATCAATACAGTTCAAGTGTATGGACAGGAAAAATATTTATTGGTAAGTATGATCTATTAGGTAAGGTTTAAGGAAAGCACTGCTATAAATAACTTATATAATAGATGAGGAGAGGATTAGAATTTTGTTGGTCTCTCGGTGTTACATCATTACTTAGTAAAGGACTGGAGACTTCCTAATTACCATCATTAGCCAAAGTAAGCATGCTATTCAAGACTTACAAAGATGAAATGTGTTAAGAACATTGAAGTGAAAATTATTAAAAAGAATAAAGAAGGAATTCCTTTTGACAAGTTGTTCAATTTGATTTCATTTTGTGCATATAGCACGAAACTGAAAGTGATTCTGTTGAAAGGTTCAACAGATAGAGTAGACAAGATTACAAGAAAAATACATGTCTATTATGAATATTGACATTTCTGTCATTTGTTGTTTTGACGCTACATTTGTATATTTCTTTTGTTTTTAGCTTCACGAAGTGGATGTGTCTGTATGTGATATGTTGAACCCGACAGAGATGAATTGTGATGTAGCGTGTTTAGTGTATGATTCCACCAACCCTCGAAGCTTTGAATTCTGTGCTAGAATGTACTCGGTAAGTTTAAATATTGCTCACAACATAAATCATTCTTGTAGTTGTCAGTGAATGTATCAACACGTTACAATATGTGTCCCATTTTAAGAGTGATGGTTTATAGTGGTGTCTACCAACCTTTAAAGTTGAATTAGTGTGAGTAATGGGACTGTAATTAGTTGTATAAAAAAAACTTTTGATAAGTACATGTATCCATTTCAGACAAACTAATTTGACCTTGATCTTAAATTTATGATTCCTTTTTTGTCTCACAATAAACACTTGGTAAACTTCAGATATATCGTAAATTGGGATATTTTGAATGTAGTCATATTTTGGCTTATATGGCCTTTCATACAAATGCGCCAAAATCTAACACACCAAAATTTGACTACCGGGGGTACATAAGAATAAAAAACTAAAGTTGGGACTCATTATTATATGAACATGCATGCCGGGGTAAGTTACTGAATCATGTTATGTACATTTAGATGTAAACATACAGAGTATGTTTATTCAACTGGAAATACACTGTTAGCCGTGCAAACTTTTCATTATTTTGTGAAAACAAGTATACAGGTAGATATATGTGATTATTGATCACTTCTATTGAACTGAATGGTCTTAAGGTTGTGGTAGTATAGATATACATGTACCTTCAAACCCTTCACGTGTGTTAGTATAGATATACATGTACCTTCAAACCCTTCACGTGTTATTATAGATATACATGTAACTTCAAACCCTTCACGTCGGTCTGTGCATATACCCAGTAGACAAACAGGACGTTGCGTTAAGAAATACAAATACATGTACATCTTAAAACGCCAAATTAAAACACACCAAAATTTAATCATCCTATATTGATGCAAAAATGCCAAAATTTCCTGATACCAAAATATCCCGATTTACAGTACTGTGGAGCCTTGATAATCTGAACACTTGTATCCCCAGCCCTATCTGTCTGGGTTGCCAATGTTCCAGACTGCTGGATTCTGTTTACTTAGTCAATGATAAAATCTACAATGTCATTTTGCCCAGATTTTGATTTTGCTGGACTATCAACGTCCAGATTATCACATGTCCACTGTATACACATTCACCTGAGATATTCAGTATTATCTTTTGTGGATTGGCAACATAACAGTGTAACTCTATTAACTCATATGAACTGTTTTGAGTGTTAACTGTTTTCAATGTCAACTCTTTCTGTTGTTTACTATTTCATGTGTTGATTGTTTTGAGTGTTAACTATTTTGGTTGCTATAGAAACACTTTATGGAGAGCCGAATTCCAACACTGGTGGTAGCTGCTAAAACAGAATACCAGGCTGTACGTCAGGATTACGAACTCTCACCCGCACAGTTCTGTAGCAAGTATAAGATACCGCCACCTCAGAGCTTCTCAGCCATCGATAAAGTCAACAGAGAAGTGTACATAAAGTTAGCCACGATGGCTGCCTACCCGTATGTATCTGTCTATCAAAGTATATTGGTTTGTAATCCTAACCTGTTATAACGATCACACCACAATCACTGCTGGTAATATCTATTTCCTTCTATCTATTTAACTTCCCATCAAAAAACCGAGCTGAAGCTTATATTAATGACTTGACATGATGTTGACTTCATGGTTTTTCAAGGCGATTCAGATTTTCATTCTTTTATAACATATTTTATCTAAAAATGTATTAAGCAGAAAAGAAAATTTGTTTCATTCTGAACATAACAACAGAAGAATTAATCTATCATTAGAGGTTATAAGACATAAAACAATGCATGTTTCTCTAATATTTCTGGTGCTAATGTTATAACAGGATATGATGTGAGACCATTTTGTTACTTTTCATTTCTTTCTTTGTATCATTTTCATGTTCATTTTCCATCACTAGATTGCTTCATGGCAGAAATGCCCCTGTATTTATGATTCCTTCTAGTTATAGCTTTCAATGTTTTATGTCTCATATTTGTTCTACCTATAATTGACTGTTGTATGACTTATGATTTTAAAGTTATAATTTGATGGTCACCATCTTTTACGATGAAAGTGGACCTTTTACAGATAAATGTTGTCAAGGGAGACCATGAGTTATTGGACTTGATCCTTAAAATCACCCATCATAATCACTATTTCCATGATTTTATGTTACACACTGTGTTTGTCTTAATCCACTTCTTAGTATTTGTTTATTACTCTATAATTTGCTAAAACATAATGAACTACATGTAATACCCGTAGATACATTGATTTATTGTTTTTCTACGTTCTTAATATTCATAGACAGTGATTTCACATCAAATATGGGACTCAATTTGAAAGTAAAAATTAAAGTTTCTTTGCTATTGTTTATAGATTGAACGTTTGCTAGTTTCCTTATTAACTCTAAAGCTACTAATTATATATAATTTTGTAGGTTGCGTAGATCGGGTTTAACCCTGTTACTATAGCGACAGGTTTCTATACCTTTAACCTAGTGTATTTTTACTGTAAGGTTGTATATCTTTTGTGGCACCCATCGGATGGTATTTTAGAGCAATGACTTTTAAACATGATGATTTTAGTCAATACATGAACAATTAAGATAAAATTAATGTTAAAAATTTGATCTTTTTTAACTGAGGAAATGTTTTAAAAGGGTTTATTTGATGGACTGTAGATACATGTATATGTACTGGTAACATTTCAATGAATCATGAAGTCACATGTATGTTATTGGATTGGGTGATGACATACATGGATTGCTGTTGGAACAAAGTTTCTGATTTAGACTTATGTACACCTCCTGAACTATAAATGTTTACTTTGACTTGGCCCTTGATTGTTTGCAGCAATTTGAAGCGACTGGTGCACATGTTGTTGGTGCGACAGAATCCACTGTGGCTGGAGGAGAAACTCAGGTCCCCTGTCGTTCCTTATCATAGCATGCATGCTTGTTTTATTGCCCGCTATAATCACCAGGTGTTTCGGCTGTTGTGTCCCTCGATGTTGTATCCTAGTACATGATATAATCAGGTTAACCCGATATTACTAATCTGTATGGATAGACTCAGTAAATCACAACCAGTGTGTCTCTATAGCATTGTAATGACAGATATCTACCAATAACTACTTGGCCTATGTAATTTATCAAGTATAGTTCTTTGGGGTACCCATAAACAATCTTGATCTGTGAGATATTGAGTGTTTATTTAGAAAAGTTGTAGAAAACCTGGAGCTTCAAGAAGTATAAGAGGTCTACACTTACATAGATCAATTGAATTCACACAGAACTGATACACTGGTTGTAGTTTACTTAGGCTAGTCATACATACAAAGTAAGGAATACTGTATGTATATACTGTATTAACGTAGAAGGTAAATTAATGTCTTTGTCATCTGGATACGGGATTTATCACTGGTAACATTAAAACTTTAGGTTAAATGATAATCTGAAGAACAGGGCGTTATTGTCTCTATGAAAAGCAAACCGATCCACTGTCTTCATTCCCGGTATTTGCTGTTTCTCTATTTCAAGCTTTGCTTCATGTTTTCATTGAATTTCTTTAGAAATAAACACAAATCCAACATTTGTCTCTCTCTCAAAAACTGATCAATGTATTAACATGCTTACAAGGGAAGATAACTCTATAACAGAAAAGGATGGAATGAATTATACCTTGGTACAACTGCAGATTGTAAAATCTTACTCTTTATAGACAGATATATATAACTCAATATATTGTTCTGATAATGATGCAATATTAGATCCTAGCATGAATTTTTCTTCTGCATTATGTATTTTTCTTTTGTCCTCTTTTGCATTTTTCAATACAATTTTGTAGTTAACTGCAGTAGCGATTTTGGTAATTTTTATTTAAAAGCACAAAATACTTTTTTCATATGAAATTATGAAATCACTAGATATGAAATGTATATTGATCCTTTAAAAAGCACCATGAGATGCTGTTTTTGAGATATTAAATCAGAGAGGAAGAAGAATGTTTTTAATCACGTTGATGAGTCCTACCTTCAGATGTTTGTGACTCCATATTTTAATGTCTTTGTGAAGCCACATTCACTGAAAGATGGGACTTATCAAAAGTAAATTGTACTTCAACCAAATTGTTTTGATATCTCAAACCAGTGTATTGCATCTAGCATTAATAGACTTTGTAGGATGACTATTAATTTGTACACGTAATAGAATAAGACAAAGCTCTCTGCCTAACACAAATGTTAATGATTTCATCTCTTGGCCTATTGTAAACCAATATCTCTCTGTGTCCATTGAATTTCGTGTATTTCACGACAATTAAGAAATCATGAAAATAAATTGTCGCAAAACATTTTAAATCCAGGGTGATGCATTTATATAACCCAGAGCATGATGTAAAAAAAACATTTTATCAAATTACACATATTAACACCCAAGAAGATTTATCTATTGGAGCGCTATTATTTTGCTCCATTTTAATTATATCGTAACGCATGTATATTAACCAGTTTAGTATGTAAGATTGACCAGAACTTGCTTGTGACCACAGTAACTGATGAGCCATGCCTGCCCTGCAACACCTCTTTGTTTTATACAATATACTGTGTAGCCAAGTATTTTCATAAGGATGATATTTTTGCAATTTCATAGGACTTTGATGCAAAATTTCGCTGCAAAATAATAAATAAATCACATCTACTCTGACAGCCATATTGTGAAATTTTACTTTCCCGTTTTAAGTGTAAATTTCTTACTCAGGAAGATAACCGGCTACCGGGTATACAGGATTCTAAGTAAATATCAAATTAAAGAAGCGTCATTTAAATGTATCAGCCAAACATAACTTATAAAGATATTGTTTCTATAAATTGTATATAAAACTCTGTTGTCTTCCGTACAGAGTTGTCTGCTCTTGTCATCTAGCTATTTGGATTGTTGTTAGTAGTTTTCCCACCGTTAACACTTCTGTTACAAGTGACGTAACGATCAATGTAGAACGTAGACGCTGATGACTGTTTGTTTTATGTGTTTACAGTCACGTGAAGGACATTGTGATGAAGGAGGAGAATGTCTATCTACGTGTTGGCATCGGTGTCGCTGTACTGGCCGGCGTCGGATTTGTCATCTATAGAGTTTTACGACAGAGCTCCTAGTGACCAACTCAGATGGCACTTATAGGTGTAATCGTAATGGCAACCCTTGAGGACACGATGAAAATTACGAAATGTATTCACTTGACAAGTGACAGAGTTTGTGATGAAATCTGCTACACACAATGCCTGATTAAACAATTGACAGGGATGTGATATCCAGATACTGAATACAATCATCTGCTGGCGGAGCTGAGATGTTTACAATGTAAGCACTGCACAGACAGAGACCAGACATCACTTAATGGAATAGTCTATGATGCTGTTTGATGATAGTGAATGTGAATGTCTAAATGTCTGTGTAACCAGATACATAGTTCCTAGGTGTAGAATATGAGATCAGTGTTCAGAGTCTGCCCAGTATGGTAGTGAGCCTGTACCTCCATGTCTGGGTGGTAATTGTCTCCCTTGAAAGTTACTGCTAGTAGTCATCATTTACTGAATGCAATATTCAAGCAGTCAATTAATTGACTTTGTGCATGTATTATTAAGTCAAAGATTTTATTGCACAAAATATTTATTAATGAGGGGAACAATTGAGGGATGTATTTGTGATAAACAAGTATTATAACACATACATATTGTATTATAAAAAATGTACATAAACAAAGAGGGTGTACATATGTAGTTGACAGTTTGTACTCTATGTCTGTGCACTGTATTAAATACAGATTTATAGAAAATGGAAATTCTAGATAAGTATGGTATTTCTCAATCACCTTTGTACTAGGAATATACACCATCTATCTATAAACTGCCTGCCCTTTTTTAAGGAATATGAATATATATCTCCCAAGGGGTACCGATATAAATACAATTTTGTCGGCTTCACTTGAATTCTTTCCTTCTTAACATATCTATAGATACAATTTTGTCGGCTTCATTTGAATTTTTTCCTTCTTAACATATCGGATTCAAAAGCAAATATAACTTTAGTCTGATAAGTTCACCTTTTTTTCTGAATTATACCCAGTATAAACTTGTGCATTAACTTGCTGCATTAATCACTTAAATAAAATATTTTTGTAATGGAGTTTTAAGTAAGCCAATCATTTGAAGCGGGCATGCATTTTACTTTACGGTATGGTTGAACATTTAGCCCTTATTTGGTCAGTTTAAGATATGTAGACCAAGTCTTCATCATTTATTGTTAGAGCATGAGCTTGGGATAAAGGACATGAGTGTGTGTACACTTGTCTGGTTGTGTGAGTGAAACATCATGTGACAATAACCAAGGTTTCATTACACCACAAATCACTGCTACGTGTCAATACTCAATGTTTTATGTTAATTAGCGGACATGTTTTATGTTAATTAGCGGACATGTTGTTTTATGTTTGGTAGCAGACATGTGTGACATGCTGATATATATGCTGTGTTAGGATGCATGTTTTGTGTTAATTGACTGTATTACTTATTTATTGTCCAATATTTGTTATTAACTTGTATGAGTAATTAGATATTTTGTAGCTACTGTAGAGGTAATCTCCCCCTGCATTGTAAACAGAAGCATTTAATTCTACATTGACATCTATGTTTTTTTAAGGCTGTTTAAATTGTTTCAACACAGCAAACAGATTTTACATATTGTAAATTTAAAGTTTACCAATATTGCTAAATGATAATGATTACCACCATAAGTTATCAGACTTAAGTACAAATGGTAAGAAGTGCTAGAGACATTTAAGAAGCTTGTTTCTATATTTTGTCAATGAAGTTATTAGAACTTGTATGTCTTACTGAAACGGGTCATATGTCCTGAGATTATGTTATTAATGCAATCTAGTCTTTAGTGATAAAAAGTCATACATAGGATAATTTCCTGAACATCTGAGTGAATGAGCCTTCAGACATTACAAGTGTAACTGGTATATCATTAAAAGAGTTAATCAAGTCAAAATATAGGGCATTCACACAGTTCCATCATTAATTAAAACTTGTATCTTATACCTGTGTACTATATCTAATTTTCTGGTTCACTATCAGTGATGTGCTTCACAAATCGTGTACATGACCTGGAACTTTTGTTGTTTTTGACTTTTCATTGGTAACAATAACCCAGAATACTCTTAATCACAGAATTAAATCACTGTGAACAAGTTGTAGGCATGAGAATGCGAAACTAAGTCTCTGAAAATTACATATCTATTTTAGAAAAGTAGGGGGGGGGGAAGGATTTTCTACATACATTGATAAGTTTCATTGACCAATCCAATATTATGTTATATCTCAAAGGTATAAGGGTAACACAATAGCGCTTTTTAAGATAATTTGTTTGCTATACAGCTTTATTGTGTTTCAGTGTACACCAATGAATTATTTGAGCATGGAAATGAAATTTATATTACATCAACATCAGAATATGTATTTGAAATAATACCGGCTGAAATACAAAGTACTAGACTGAATATACTTACCCAGCCTACTAGGCTCTTTGGCTAAAACTGACATTTTTATCTGTCATTAGGTTTTAGAGCTACAATATAACAGCTAACAACACACATACATTTAAACTCCACTTCCCAAACCTTGGCCATATGATACTTTGCTTCATAGTAGATGTTTTTAAGATTAGTGCTGGTTTAATCTGATTTAGTGGTTATAATTAAAATCCACTTTTAGCCTTGTACATTACAAGAATATGATTGTTGATTAATTTTGCTCATCATTAATGAATCAATTTTAGCTTTATCTGATTCAAGGGAAGAAAATTGAGGTTCACATTTAATTCGTCCACCAGTTTGTTCATAGAATATAAATGGTATCAGTAATATGCTGTGTCTTTTTGTATACAAGGAAAACAAATTTCACGTTGTTTTCATGTCTATAAATTAAATTACTTTTGATGCCATCTGGATTTTGATGTATCAGAATTACTTCCCCTTGTCAATTCAACTGCTTTTACCAGGCCGAGACTTTATCCCGTAAATGTTTCATTAACAATGATTCATTTAAAGGAATTCACCCCTGAAGATACATTTACACTCTTCTAAATCAAAGATTATACATCAGTCTATAATGATATATCAGGGGTAAATTTCTCCTTAGGAAAGCATTACTGAAGTGTTGATGAAACAGGGTCCTGGCTGTTTTGGTTCTAAAGATGCTGTAGAAACACCAATATTTTAAATACATCAATAAACACTTAATATATCAATACTTATTTGTAAGAACACCAATAACAAAAACAGCCAAATACTCGTACTGACGATCACCACCTCACCTACCCATACTCATATGTAACACTGGTTTTATAATGTTGTGGTCTTAGGGTGTTATGTTGCTGGCTATGATTAGGAGGCTTTTGTGTTGATGTAGCCGTGTTCAGTTTTGGTAAATTGTGTACTAGTACATGTGTACTAGAATATTCACAGGGACCTGACATAACAAAACATTTTTAGCCCACCATCATCAGATGGAGGGCTATTCAAATCGCCTTTCGTCCGTGGTCCGTCGTCCGTCCGTCCTTCCGTCCGTCCGTTAACAATTCTTGTTACCGCTAATTCTCAGAAAGTGCTGAAGGGATCTTTCTCAAATTTCATATGTAGGTTCCCCTAGGACTCTAGTTGTGCATATTGCATTTTGGGACCGATCGGTCAACAAGATGGCCGACAGGCGGCCATCTTGGATTTTGATAGTTAAAGTTTGTTACCGCTATTTCTCAAAAAGTGCTGAAGGGATCTTTCTCAAATTTTATGTACAGGTTTCCCAGACATGTTAACCTTTGCTGACCAAAAAGAGGTAGATTTTTTACTCAAAAGCGGTAGCATTGCACGCGGCATTTTTCGCGGCGCGTCAGAGATATATAAATATCAATAATATGCAAAATAATTACAAAAAAATATTTTGTTAACAAATTATGTTTTAACTTTGATTATCACCATAGGCCTTGGTGGCTCATTTTGCATTTTTTAAATGTTAATTGAGGCTTACATTAAATTTAGAAGATGCAAAATGCCAATAAATATATTGTATACTTTTATTTCAATGTATTTATCACCTTTTTTAGATATACATTTTGTCTATTTTTTTCACTTTATTTAATACATACTGGACTCATTTTCTTTTGATTTATGTAAGAAAAAATACAAATATTTGTTTATAAAACGTTCACCAATATTCTAGAAAAATAATCCCCCTTCGAAATTTTTTTTTTTTTTTTTTGAATTCCTGAAATTTTATATCAAAATCCGGCTCTTTTATTAGAATCACCTCATTCCAAAATGGCGGCCATTACGATTGCAAAGTTTATGACTTTCAGCAGACACTATACGCCTATTTTACATTAAAAACGTGAGTAAATCATTTCAATTATAAGCAGTGTTTGATTTTGAAATGAAGCTAACTAGTTTTTTAGCACAAAATTTATTAAAAGGCCAGATGATTGTTTCCTTACGGTAGGCCTACATAATACACATCGTTACACTCAGACACGTGAAATTAGCGACACCACCAAGCCAAGGTGGAACTAAGTGCGAAAAGGTTAATGCTATGACAATTTCGGGAAATTTTACAAGACTTGCAAAAATCCATGTTTAGAAACGACAAGTCTCCAGGAGAATTCAGAATCTTGCCTGTATCTCATCTCTCATACTTAAATTGTAAATATTGTTGTTGTGTGTGTGTAAATTAAACGGGGAAAATCGATAACCGGACCAATAAGGGTGTTGAAAGGTAGCTACAGAACTTCACTAGGGTAAATGTTACCTCATCGACAGTTTTAACACTACATGTTTTTATTTCTTCCAAACAAATTATGGGATAAGCAGCCTGATTTTGTATATTGATCTTGCTGTACTACGGGGCCCCAAAAAACCAGACCCTTTTTGTATTTTATGTATGAAAAAAAAACATTGGGACCACTATAGATTAGTCAAGATAAATTGCTCAATTCGAGAGTCGGTAACTTCCGGTTAAGATCCACTCTGTTGTTGTCGATGCAAATTGTCCCTCTCTAAAAGGATGTCCTGTGTTATCAGCATAGGGACATATGCAATACAGTCCAGTTTCTATTGACCACATTTCCTAAACTGCCATCAACGATTTCTTTTGGTCAGATCCGCGGTAAAATTACATCAATGGATATGATGTTTCGAAGTTCGGTAAGAATTGGGGGAATAGTCGTTAGATAAGCTAGATTCAGACGAATGGGAAGAATGTAGTAATATTTCCAGTTTCGTTGGGGCTACTTATCCGTTTTAAAATACGAAACTATTGAATTAAATAGCACCTATATGGAACTTAAAATAAAATGCATGTCTTTGGCATCAACAGCCATGGGTTGACAATTCAGTATTGAAGATCAAAAATTTCTTCTCCATATAATCACAATTACGGTGAAGTTGACAATAATACATTTTTTGGATATAACTTAATATTATGATTATAGTAATTAAATTTGAATGAACTTTATTCACAAGAATAAAAGTAAATGTCTGGAAGTTCTATCGAAAGAATAAAGTTGAGTAGGGGATATCAAAATTTGGAGTGAGACCGCGAGAGCAACAAAGTTCAGTCGAAGAACGTTTTCATTCATATTTCCTAGGTAAGTCCTACCGTGATTCATCACGTGTTCACACACTCGGTTCCTTCTTGACAAACAAATAATATTTACCAAGGTCATATCACTGAACGAACCAAACAAAACATGAAACGTCCTAGATTAATGAATTTACAAGGTTGGAAATATTTTCATTTATAGAAGTGAAACAGCAAATAAAAAGTTTAAATAATATTTTATTTCCTTTTATGGGCATTTCTTTATTGAAGAGCAAATTTCATAATGCCAAAATTTCCATGTGCGTGAGCCTATTTTACTATACGACCTTTCCTTTACTGAAGTGCAAGCTAAAATCCCAATGACGTGACCATGAATATCAGTCTAATTTACGTGTTTATCTAACTCGGCTTAAACCTCGTTAAATGATTACATTACTGTATGCTTTTTTCCCCATATATTTGCCCTTTCAAAAATTGATTTATTACCACGGTAGACAGACGCTCTTTTTCCAATCTGATTCAATGGATATTTCTACCAATGTTTTGAGATTGCTAGCGAATAATTAACTTTAAATAGAAATAACTTATTAACTTCGTTTGTAAAGACTCCGAATTTAAAAACCAATAAAATCAGTATATTCACATCATTGATTTACAGTTTACTAAAAACGTATAAAGTTATATGAATAATGTGGCTGTAATTATTACTTCAACGATTCATATTTTAATATTTTTTTTAGCAGCCAAATAACTAAACACTTTTTGATATTTACGCAAATAGCTTATTAATACCCGCATGATTTTAATTTTACGTGTATAGATAAGAAGATAAAATGAATGTTGCGGGCCCAAATTCATTATATGTACAAGATTGAAAATGACAATCATAGGTAACGGTCAAGGACCATCGGTGTCAATTATGGTCACCAATTACATTTCACATTTACAGTGTTTCTTAGTAATTGTAACCTAAATGTTATACTTAGTCACCTAATACATGTATTGTGGTGTCTATTTGAATGATTTTCATTCCAGCCTGATTTGTTTTCCGATAGATTTCTGAAGATTTCTCAGCTAAGGCACAAATAACTTTGAACATCTTTCTTCATTTGTTAAAAGCGAAAACAGAAGAAAGAAGAAAAAACGTAATAAAATCTCACAATGAGAAAACTTTTTATTTAGCAATTGAAGCTAAAAGGACACCACTAACATCAAACATCCAGACAGCAAAGGTGAATGTATGCCGGGAATTATATATGGTAGCAATATAAAAAGTTGATGTGTTTGAAGAACAACTCTCTCTTTACTCTGGTGGCGATAAAAGAGAACATAATATAAAAAAAACTTCTCTACTTTTTCCCATTTCTGAAATAGATTAATGGATGGCTTTTTTCGTGTTCATTAAGATTTGCTGTGGGCAGACAATACCAAGTATATTAAATAAATTAAACAAATAATTTGAGGTAGGTTTATATTTATTAATTTAATTTAATATTTTTAATAATAATTTTATTACATTTATTAAATATTTTTTATTAAAAAATAATGTGACATAGTTTTAGTGTGATATAGTGTTTCAATATATTTTTTTAAATTAAAATTTATTTTATATTTATAAGTTTATAAATTTATTATATTGATTTTATTAAATACAATTATTTAATATTATTTTACTTAGAGATTTTTATTATTGTTATGGCCGGCGTATAGTATCATTTTTTAAATAATTAATAATATATTATAAAAATATATTACAAAGAATATGATTGTTGATTAATTTTGCTCATCATTAATGGAATCAATTTTAGCTTTATCTGATTCAAGGGAAGAAATTGAGGTTTCACATTTAATTCGTCACCAGTTTGTTCATAGAATATAAATGTATCAGTAATTATGCTGTGTCTTTTTTTGTATACAGGAATACAAATTTACGTTGTTTTCTGTCTATAAATTAAATTACTTTTGATGCCATCGGATTTTTGAATTAATCGAATTACTTCGCCTTGTCAATCAACTGCTTTTACCAGGCCGAGACTTTTATCCCGTAAATGTTTCATTAAACAATGATTTCATTTAAAGGAATTCAACACCCTGAACATACATTTAACACTCTTCTAAATCCAAAGATTATACATTCAGTCCTATATATGATATTCAGGGGTAAAATTTCTCCTTAGGAAAGCATGTACTGAAGTGTTGAATTGAAACAGGGTCCTGGCTGTTTTGTTTCTAAGATGCTGTAAAAACACGCAATATTTTAAAATACAATCATAAACATTAATATATCAAATACTTATTTGTAAGAACACAATCAAGCAAAAAACAGCCAAATACTTCCGTACTGACGATCCCACCTCACCTACCCATACTCATAATGTAGACACTGGTTTTATAATGTTGTCGGTCTTAGGGTGTTATGTTGCTGGCATAGTGATTAGGAGGCTTTTGGTGTTGATGTAGCCGTGTTCAGTTTTGGTAAAATTGTTGTACTAGTACATGTTGTACTAGAATATTCAACAGGGACCTGACATAACAAAAACATATTTTTAAGCCCACCACACTCAGATGGAGGGCTATTCCAAATCGCTTTCGTCCGTGGTCCGTCGTCCGTGCGTCCTTCCGTCCGTAATCCGTTAACATTCTTTGTTACCGCTAATTCTCAGAAAGTGCTGAAGGGATCTTTCTAAATTTTCATATGTAGTTCCCCTAGGACTCTAGTTGTGCATATTTGCATTTTGGGACCGATCGGTCAACAAGATGGCCGACAGGCGGCCATCTTGGATTTGATAGTTAAAGTTTGTTACGGCTATTTCTCAAAAGTGCTGAATGGGAATTTTTCTCAATTTTATTACGGTTTCCCAGACATTTGTTTAACCTTTGCTGACCAAAAAGAGGTAAGATTTTTTACTCAAAGCGGGTAGGCATTGCACGCGCATATTTTCGCAGGCGCGTCAGAGATATATAAATATCAATATATGAAAATAAATTTACAAAAAAATATTTTGTTAACAAAATTATGTTTTTAACTTTGATTTATCACCATAGGCCTTGGTGGCTCATTTTTGCAATTTTTTAAAAATGTAATTGAGGCTTCATTAAATTTAGAGATGGCAATAATGCCATAATATATTGTATACTTTTATTTCAATGTATTTTATCACCTTTTTTTAGATATAACATTTTTGTCCTATTTTTTTCACTTATTTTAATACTTACTGGACTCAGTTTTTCCTTTGTTATGTAAGAAAAATACAAATATTTGTTTATAAAAGTTCACGTCAAATATTCTAGAAAAATAATCCCCGCTTCGAAATTTTTTTTTTTTTTTGTGAATTCCTGGAAATTTTAATATCAAATCCGGCTTTTTTATTAGAATCACCCTCATTCCAAATGGCGGCATTAACGATTGCAAAGTTTATGACTTTCAGCAGACCACTATGCGCCTATTTTAAGCATTAAAAACGTGAGTAAATCATTTCCAATTATAAGACAGTGTTTGATTTGAAATGAAGCTAACTAGTTTTTTAGCACACAGTAATTTATTAAAAGGCCAGATGATTGTTTCCTTACGGTAGGCCTACATAATACACATCGTTACACTCAGACACGTGAAATTTAGCGACACCACCAGCAAGGTGGAAACTAGCCCCAGGCTGTTAATTAGCACCAGTGGGTGTTGGTCAGGGAGTGTTCACACCTCCTTTGTTTACCTTAATTAATCAAACCAGTCCCCTAGCACTGTCTGGTATGCATTTTGAAGACCTACATGGCAGCCCCCCCGACTATAAAAATTTCAGAAATCGAAGAAAAAAAATAAAAAGGTTTTTGTGCAGAAAATCGAAATATTTTTTGGATATTAAGCGGTAGGCCGGAATATCAGCTTTTCAAAAGCGGTAGACTTCCGCCTGAATCGGTAGGGTTAACATGTCTGGGTTTCCCTAGGACTCTAGTTGTGCATTTGCCATTTTTGGGGAACTGTTCGGTCACCAAGATGGCCGCCCAGAGCAGCCATTCTTGGATTTTGATAGTTAATAGTTTTGTTACGCTGCTATTTTCAAAAAGTACTGGAGGGATCTTTCTCAAATATCATATATGGTTCCCTAGGGCCGCTTAGGTTGTGCAATTTGCATTTTGGGACGATCGGTCAACAAGGAGGCCGACAGGCGGCCTCTTTGGATTTTTGATAGTTAAAGTTTGTTGCTGGGGCTATTTCTCAAGAAAGTTACTGAAGGATCTTCTCAAATTTCATAATTGTAGGTTCCCCTAAGGACCTTGTTGTGCCATATTGCATTTTGGGACCGATCGTACAAAATGGCGCGACAGGTGCGCATCTTGGATTTGATAGTTAAAGTTTGTTACGAGGTATTTCTCAAATTAGTGCTGAAGGATTCTTTCTCAAATTTCATATACAGGTTACCCTGGACCCTAAGTTGTGCTATTACATTTGGGACTGATCGGTGGAACAAGATGGCCGACAGGTGGGCCATCTTGGAAATTTTGAACAGTTAACGTTTGTTTACCGCTATACCTCAAAAAGTAAACTGAAGGGATCTTTCTCAAGTTTCATAATATATGGTTTCCCTAGGGCCGCTAGTTGTGGGCATATTGGCCATTTTTTGGGAACAGGATCGGTCAACAAGATGGTTGGATTTTTGATAGTTAAAGTTTGTTACCGGCTATTTCTCAAAAAAGTACTGAAAGTATACGTTTTACAAATTTCATATGAAGGTTCCCCAAGGACCCTAGTTTGGTGCATATTGTTAATTGGGACCGATCGGTAAAACAAGATGGCCGACCGACGGCACATATACGTTTTTGAT
>SAYR01018338.1:252449-300213 GCA_004382745.1 Argopecten irradians irradians
GATTGTTAAAGTTTGTTACCGCTATTTCTCAGAAAGTACTGAAGGGATCTTTCTCAAATTTTATGTGTAGGTTCCCCTTGTACCCTAGTTGTGCATAGTACCTTTTAGGACTGATGCATAATGCCTTTCAGGACTGATCGGTAAACAAGATGGCCAACCGGCCGCCAACTTAGATTTCATTGTTGAAGTTTGTTACCACTATTTCTTAGAAAGTACTATAGCGATCTGTCTCAAATTTTATATGTCATGTGTTTGAAAAAGTTTGAAAAGCAGGGAAAAGATCCCTCTTTCCATTGTCAGACATAGATCTTTCTTTGGTGGGCGCCAAGATCCCTCTGGGATCTCTTGTTATAAAGTTTATGTCAGAAATGTTTTGTATTCAACCACTGAAATTATAACTGTAAAAATATAGAAATTTTAAAACTTTCAAAAATGTTCGATAATATTGGGTGTTTGATCAGCAGAGAATTTCAGGGGTAATTTTTGGATCATAATATGGGATTCAAATTATGGTACTTTGTTTTCAAATATTATGGATACATTATGAGACAGCTACCGTCTATTCATCCCTGTGAATGTTTTAAAGCCTGCAATGTTACATACTGGGTTCTGGCCGCTTCTCCATTGATAAATGTTATATCTAATGTTTGTATATTACGTGATGGACGGCTGTTATAACTGTATACTGAAAAGATGATTAGAATGTGTCAGAAAAGAGAGAGTGAGGGTGTCACTGAAAGAACGAAGTGTATGAGAAGTATTGTGTGAACTGTCCAGATTGTGAAATACAAAAACAGTATTCCTCTTTTAATACAGTACGTCTTAACTTTACACCCAGAGTTTGTTGTGTTTATATATGTTTGGAGTTGTTCCAATGGCAAAGTGTACCATGTCAAAGGTATATATGTCGACTTTCAATTTGTGGTCCTGACCTAACAGTATTACTCTGCTCCACTGGAGGAAAAAAACATTCAAGGGGCATAACTCCAAACGAGACAGACATTGCATTGAACAGTTTTGGCTAAGGGAACCCAAGGTAATTATCCCCCGCCCAACGAAGTTGGCGGGGGATATACAAATGGGTTCCGTCCGTCCGTCCGTCTGCCCGTCCGTATGAATTGTTTCCGGAGCATAACTCTAAAACCGGTAGAGATATTTCCACGAAACTTCATACACACATTGGTCTTATGGTCTAGTAGTGCCTTTTGCTATTTCAGGTTTTCATTTTTATCATTTTTTCCGTAACCATGGAAACATTGCTGAAAATATCATATTTTTGTACCAGGTTCGTTTCCGGAGCATAACTCTAAAACCAGAAGAGATATTTCCATGAAACTTCATAGACACATTGATCTTATGGTCTTGTAGTGCCTTTTGCTATTTTAAGGTTTTCACTTTTTGTACTTTTTTCTGTAACCATGGAAACATTGCTGAAAATGGCAGATTTTTGTGTAAGAATCGTTTCCGGAGCACAACTCTAAAACCAGCAGAGATATTTCCACAAAACTTCATAGACACTTTCTGTTTATGGTCTAGTAGTACCTTTTGCTATTTTTAGGTTTTCATTTTTTGCACTTTTTCCGTTACCATGGAAACATTGCTGAAAATATCATGGTAAATGGTAAATGTTACTTTGCAAAACTCCACCCATCTTTGTGTATATAGTCTAATATAAATGTCAAGGCTGTATACCTGATTCAACAATTGCAGCCCCGCTCTACTTGAATTATACTCCATCTTTCTTTAGTTCAACTTCCCTTTTCCTAGTTTTTTTTCATACACATAAGTCTCCACAATCAAACTTACTTCAGCTTTGATATCTCCATTGGCGGGGGATCAGAATGACTATGTCCTTGTTTATATGTAAAACATCACTAGTGGGTGATGCCGCTGACACCAACATGTGAACTTAAGAGGACTATTGGGTCTTTGCATATGTGTACAGAGTATTCTCCCTTTCGGGTAGGTATCCCATTTTGTGAGTGAAACTCAGCCGTTTTCTCTGAGAAGCTTGCAAATAGATGATGTCACAATCAATACCTACCCGAAGGGCAGGTAACTCTGTAATATGCAATACGGAATAAGTTTGTGTCAATCTAATTATCCTATAAAATGCGTTTGCAGGGGATATTAAATTGGGCTCCATACGTCTGTCCGTCCGAGATTCTAAACCGTTCAAAGCAGCTCCTTGAACCTTTCCATATACATCAGACAAGTGCGTTTGTTGTGCCTTTTGCTATTGCATACCTTCCATTTTGGGAACTTCTTCCGTTACCATGGAAACTTGGCCAAAAATACCAAATTACTGTTTCCATTTGTTTCCGGGCTAAAACTTCAAAACCATTCAACGCAGCTCCATGAAACAGCTGCTTGTAAAGAAAAGAAATATCTGTGACATTTTGAGGATTATTGGGCTAAAGTGACTAAAACTATAATGCATTTATTCTGTGTGCTTTAGTAACCTTGAGAGGTTGTCAGGTCAAGGTCATTGCTGCATCTTATACCTGACAGAGACCAACAGTAGTCAGGTGGTTGTTTTTCAGAACCTCTCGACTTTACTTCACCAATTTGACCATACTTACAAGTAAATTAGATCAAAACTACCAACAAATCAACCAATCAAAATATTTGTGATTTATGCAATTATTTCTCCTCTGAAATCACATAATGATAATTTCCAATATGCAAGTTTGGCCCCCCCCCAATAACGATGCTGTTCTATGGGTAGAACTCTTTTAAACGGAAACAGGAAACTGTTTATTAGCCTTACTTAGTCTTAAAAATAACAGTTCAACAAAATATATCAATTACAAAAGTTTTATTTCATTTTTTTTTTTTTTTTTTACAAAATGTGAATATGAAAATTAGATTGCTGCTGATTGCATGTAAATTTACAAATGGAAATCGTTCTACAAAACAATCAGTGTTTTATATACAAGCATCAAATATTTCTCAAATATTTACAATCTGAAACCAACAACCATTGAATGCTAGGGATGGAATATTTACTTACATATCAGGAATATCATTGTAACAATACGTTTTTACTTGTTCAAGTTGGAATTAATCACAACCATGTTAAAATTTCAATAATAAATCACAAAACACATCTATACTTGAGGAATGTAGTGGCCTCGAAATTAAAAACTTGCATCTGATATGTTAAAAGCCCTATTATCCAACATTAATATGAATCACTTAAAAAATCAAAGATATACATTATTAAAGGATGGGAAAAAATCATTTAAGTAGATATCTGATTTATATATATACAAATGTGAAAAAAACGGGTTTCATTTCTAGCACTTTTCAATAATTAAATGAAAATTTACTGATATACCTTTTGAAGCCACTTGTAAATGAAGTGTCCTGAATGTTTGCAGTCATCTTTCTATGTAAATTAGCATATTTATAATTATACAAATAAACAAAATCCAACTGAGGAAGGCAAACATGGCACTTATTCAATAAACAAATAGATTATTACCAACATTATTTTAAACTTCAAATTATGGTTTCACTTCTAATTATAAATATATTACAATGATCATATTACATAATTTGTTCATCAAGACTCTTTTAAGTACAGGATTTTTGTTTTTTGTTTTTTCACATTCAGAGAAAAATATGTCGCTGATAACTTATGAAGTTCTTTCAATCCACAAATTGTATGATTCTGAAGGTAACAACCTTTTCATGCTGTATATGAAAAAATTCTTTAAAGAACAGCTAGCTTCTATTCAAAATGTGAGTTACCCATCAAATGCTTTCAGATACAGTGTAACTAGCGGGTATATAATAAAAATAACCTTTATATGTTTCCACAAGTTTTTCCAGTTGATAAGGGTCTTGATGAACAAGGTAAAACTGCATATATATAATAATGACTACGCCGTATCACATGATGCATAACAATGGCTGGATTAAGTTATTTACACTACGTTTAGGACATCCTGGAATGTTATGTATGTATACATCACTTATAAAAATCATCTACATCTAATGGAAAATGTACAAATCTGAATATTTACAGGTAAACCAAAAAAGTACACAAAATATAATACAGTTCTGATATGTTTTGATATGGTGGTGCTTTTCATATTGATAAAGCAGCCAAAATATTTAACTACATGTATCTCGACACAAAACTGTCACCATATGACTGGATGTACAGTTGTTAGACAGCACAGGGACAAAACATTAACGACGGAAGGACAGACAGTTATCCAAACTACATTCTGGACTTTGGGAACTTTACATCAGATGGATCGTTGGCGATATCCTTCTTACTGTAGATGCAAATATTATTTCTATTGAAAAATCTAGAAAAAATTCGGAGGTAAGTTTTGGATCCACAGTAAGGAGGAATCCTTGACTAATGATATCAAGAGATAAATGCCACAGTCACCAAATCATCTAATTTTCTCAATGGAAAGTTTATTACAAACACACATTGACATAATGTATTTTTAACAATATTTAATGTTAGGACACATTTGCTTTAGAAACAATTAAATGCCAATTTGAATATTTTAAGGAATGTTTTACATCAATAGATCAATGATGACTGAGTTACCAATTAGAACATTACCATGGCAATAGTGCAGAAAAGGTACAAATAATATAGTCATGATTTGAATATTAATTTCCTTTTGCAAATCTTTTTTTTTTAAATAAAGAAGAGAGAATAAAATTGAGTTTCAAAATGACAAACTAAATATTATGAATATGGAAATATTTTCCACTGAAACAATCCATGAAGTCTTATCAAAGAGAAATATAAAGTATCAATGATGTGGAATATGTTGATAGTGATTGAACCCTTGGAATGTGCAGTATAGTGTGGTAGCTACCTAACCACCATCACATCTAACTAGGCATGTACAATTCTTGCATAGACAAAAGTGACCATGGTGCCTGTCAGCACCACAGAGGGGACACAAAGTTCTGGTTCTGGGCATCAAAACCGCAAACAATGTCTGGTGGAGGTTTCAATCCTACTTATACATGTATTTCTTAGTAAATTTTCCTAAAATTATTGCTTCCTTCTGTCACAGTACTAAAGTATCCAGACTAAATTGACCATAAACTGGCTGATATTTTATCTAAAACAACAAATGGTGACAGTGGTGGGATGCTGCCAAAGAGCCGCTGCAATCAGTATAGTTTTCACATCCAGTAAGTGACAACATGTACTGGACTTGACAGCAGTCTGATGGCTCATACCAGATATTTGTAAAAAGTTTTATAATTCCCATTTGTTGTCTCAAAGTTGTCAAAGACGGAATAGTTGGTAAGGAACCTTAAAGAATTGTCTGGGCTACAATACACAGAAAAGTACCTTGTGTCAAGATCCTTTATAGATTTTTATAGAAAATTTTAATTTCATGAAAATCATTTCTTGTCCTATAAAAATATGTCTGTGTGCCTATACAAATGCTAAGATGAAAATATAATCCAGATATATTATGAACATAATCACGAATGAATTAATATGGTCTAGTATTGCAATGTAAGACTGGTTATACAGATAAGGATAGATTCACACATTCCACATATTGATTTACAGTTTTTAATGACTAAAATGAATGCAGTAATGAAAATGAGCTGAAGATATTTGGAAAAATTTAAATATTCTTCTTAAAACATTACAGAAGTATGGTTATTATAAAGTGATTTCCCTCTATGTCCTTATTTGGTACAATACAGGTCACATCTTGAGATTCTTCATGATTAATTATAATTAGTATTAATTACTGTGGCTATGTATACATATATATACATTGTTGCATTCTAATATCTGTTCTTCTCCTTACAAAATGAATTCCAATTAATTTGTAATTTCTCCTTAATTATAGATACTTCTTAATGATCCAATGTATAATTTTTCTGACCTAAATGTGATCAATGAGATGATGATAATTGATGAGATGATGGTCATCACAGAAACCGTTTGGCAACAAAACCAATGAGAGCTATTCCCAGGCCTAGAAACAGCTGTAGATGTGATCGTGAGGCTCCATTACAGATGTCGTACTCACAATAACATATCTCCTTGAACACGCCCACCTGGTCCCACGACCATCTACACCCCCAAGCAACACCTGAAAGGTAAATCACTTCTTAATCTCATGACTTAAACAATGGCATTTTTCACTAACTATTATCACTTTCCCATTTACACTAGGAACTTAATTTCATGATCAGTATGTGGACTGACTCGCATCATATTTTTGAAGTACCATTATGATAGTAAAAACATTCTTGATGGATATATAGATATGCTTGACAAGTTGTCTTTAAAAAACTTTCTTGGATTTAATTTAATTGTGATAATGATAATTATTAAATAAGTTATAGTCATATTACTGATTTGTAATGTTCAAATAGAAGACTATCTTTTATATTATAATTATGTATATTGAAAATTCAGAGACAGCAAGGAAAATGTCAACAAAAACTCACCAGAATCTGTTCTAGATCCACATCGTCTTGTTATTTTTTTCCAGCCTCCCCCTGTCAAAATAAAGAAACCAATTAATAGAGTGACAACATTTCAGCAAATGCTGACAAACTTTTTCTTATTCATGTCATTACAGTCCGTTTTAAAGACCACCCCAGGGATCAAGAAAATTTATCTTCAGGTGGTCACACAGGGCAAACTGAAACTGACCATTTTGGACATGAGAAAGTGGTCTTATAAGCAGGTAGTCTTTATACAAAGTTGGTCGCTATGGCAGGCGTCACTCTATGTCCCTAAAAAAGGTAACTTTTTTATTGGTTTCTAACCGTGCCAGAGGAGAAATTCACCCAAGCATAAGGAACAAGCTAGTTTAATTAATGTCATAACATCAAAACTTGTCTTCCACTAGATTTACTGATAAAGGTTGTAAATTGATACCCTTTATCACTTTTGCTTTAATTGTTGAACTTACATTATGTATCATTATTAATTGCTATTAATTGCCATGAATTATATAATAATACAATAAGGTGAGTTGTTTTTCCCTACTTATGGCATAATTTTTAGCAAACCATATAAATCTGCACATGTTTTTCATCTTTGCATATTACAGAGACACATACACTTATGAATGACATCATTATTTCGTAAACAAAATTCATGTCTTCTGTTCAAAATATGACACTGTACTCGCAAACACATGACATTACAATTAATACCTACCCACAAGGGTAGATAACTCTTTATTACGCAAAGATGGAATATAGGTAGACGAATTTCATGGGACTTACATCCTGGACTCTCCTGTGTAATTTTCATACAGAACTGGCCGGGTGTTTTGGCTTCAAAGCTGTTACAGTCTATGGGTGCATTGACCTCCGTATCAAAGTACTCTGTGGACGGACACGAGGCGTCTTCATTACTGTCACACTGGTAACACTGGATCGCTTCACCTAGAATACAAAAGTTTTACTGAATTTATAAAACAAATATATCATATACATTGTGGACTTAGCATATCAATGCAAGTATATATGACATTATCAAAGAGATCCCTAAAATGGTGCTCTTATACACAGGGACTTGGCATTAATCAGGGCATCCAGTTGACCCTAGACTTTAAGCAGTTTCAGAAGCAAAATATTCATTTTTCAGAAATCTGAAGAATAAAACCATATGAGTAATGACAAATAGACATGTGCTTCAAACTCAAGAGTGAAATGTGATTTTTGAGAGTCAAAGACATACTCCAAGGGGTCTACTGAATGCCCTAATGAATCGGTCAAACTGTATATGTGTACATGTATATAAAATAAAAAGAAATCTTGACACATCCTTTAGAGTTTTTCCCATGTCTCATCAGAATGTTCTGAACATTTTTTTTATTTTTTCTAACTGCTATATTTCGTCTGTAAGGATCAGTCTATTCATCAATATTTACAGTTTGCACTGACATGGACTCAATAACCATGCTTTCTAGTATTATCATTATCAGTGTACAATAATAGCACAACACGCGCGGCGATTCTATTGTTATGTCAATAGTCGATGGCGTAGCAACGTGGGGTCATGACCCCACTTTTGGCAGGAACATATGAATGACTCGATTCCAAATCAGCTATTCAATCGATTTCGTTGATGATGACGGGGGGGGGGGGATATGGGTGTTTAAATAAAAAATAAGCAACTGCCGCGGGATTAAATAATATTCATTTACTTGAAAAACTGTAAATATAAGGAATAGATATTTACTTTGTTGAGGTTATGAGGGTATAATGATAATGGAGCCCGTGTGAATTTTATGTAACCCGGCTTTGTCAATATTGACATGCAGGTGGGTAAATAAATGTCCAGATTATGTTAGAAATGTTTGGATATTGCTGAATTAATTATTGCAAATTTACTAGACATCATTTTCACCGCTGGAAGTTTAGCAGGGTTCTCGTTAAAAGCCGGTTGCCGGCAAAAAGAGCCGTGTATTTCCTTGTTTACAACCGGCTATTTTTGTCAGAAATAAGTATTGGCCCCCATGAGGGCTTGTTGCCCTCAACACCTATTATTAATTTTCAACCATCTATTAAAAAACTTAGTGAGAACCATGTTTAGCAACACAATAGTTCATAGGACGGAGTTGTAACTCTGATATCTGCCATCCGTCGTTCAGAACTACATCATATCGCACCTATAGCCATGAAAAAGTTATATTCTCTACAAACTGGACACCTGTGTAAACTGAACAAATGAACTGGTCCCGTTATCATCCGGTTTAGACAAGTTATACTGAATACAGTATTATATTGACTGTTGGTTGGATATTTGTGCCAAGTCCCTGTACTCTTATAGTTATTGATTTTTTTCATTATAATTATTACAATTAAAAGTATGATTGCATGGTCCCTCTAATTCCTTGATCTTCATTTTTAATAACAGACATTCTTTACACCAATGTAACTTACCGATATTATATAAATTTTCCGAATTCTTTATTGGGTTTTTTAATCAAGTTTTTTTTAAAGCTGGCTTACATACACATATTCATATATCGATCAAATTTGTTATCTAGTGTTATTGTATATATATCTAGCTGTGTCATGCCTTGTGAATGAAGTATGTTATTCTTTCAACCAAATTGAAGATGAAAACAAGACATTTAAGGGAGACAATCACATTACTGTACAGGTGTTGTAAACAACAGATGCAGGTGTATATTGTCCGACAGGATGAAATCAATAATTAAACATTTGTCAGTGCGACTACTATAACTATATGGAATTGTTAAAACTATAACATAACATCCAGAAATATTTGAATCCAATATCCGGAAGTGAAGTCGGCTTTTCGTAAACATTCTTTGGTGATTACACCTTTCCCCAGGTGTAGCGATTTAATTCGAACGACCGAATAATGAACGTAAATCAAGTATAAGTGTGCATATTCCCGACCTGGTAGAATTTCTTATAAAACAATTGCTCAAATATGACGATTACCTGTGTCAATTAGGTATAACAGGCCACATAAAAGCAGCCAGGTCATCTTCAGCCAGACCATCATGGCGTCGGTGTGGCTTTTCTTCGTTACAGGTGGCGCTTCGAGTGCTCATTTACATACTATTTTAACTCACCTGTTGAAGGGCGCGGTTTTCTGTCATACCTTTTCCTGGGCGGTAAAATATGAAAAGTTGTCAGAGAGAAAGTCGTATATAACATTTTTTGAGATAAACGTCCTTGATCAGACATGAAATTTTGATAAATTCAGTCCTGGACTGATAAATAACCAGGTAAGAAATTAATGTAGTTAAAAATACAACTTGGAGAATGAAGAATCCAACTGAAAAACTTAATCTCGTTGAATTGAAATGACAATAAAAATCATTTGGTACATAAAGTCGGGGATTTATATCCCTCACATATATAATAATAATATTTGGAATTACCACCCATTAACTGATTAGAAAAGTCGATTAGTTATAATAGATCGAGCTACAAAATGTATAGTACCTACAGTTTTTGGGTGTCTAATAAGTGAACAAATACACAGGAATTTGATAATTAGTTACAGTTTATATCAATATGGACCCACCACAGTACTATATGTGTATAGTGCTATGCAGAATACGAATTTTACCATTTTTTTATCTAAAACCCTATGTAAAACGTCTAAACTGAAATGGTCTATGGACACTGTTCTGGTGGGTCCATATCGTTATAAACTGTAACTTATCCTTCATGTCAATTTTCACCGCAATCACCTGTGTATGTAAGTGCAATCACCTGTGTATGTCAGTGCAATCACCCGTGTATGTCAACGTAATCACCCGTGTATGTCAACGCATTCACCTGTGTATATCAATGCAATCACCTGTGTAAGTCAATGCAATCACCTGTGTATTTCAACGCAATCATCTGTGTATGTCAACGCAATCACCTGTGCATGTATTCATGTACCAAAAGCAGATATAGAGCTCTAGTCACTACATTTCATTGTGTGTCTAAGTGGTTATAAGATATCACGACAAATTACCAAAAACCTCAACTTGAGGTTTGATAGTTCGAATCGCATTTGGGCAGTTGCCAAGTACTGATAGTTTGATCGTGGGTCGTTTTTCTCCGGTTACTTCGGCTTTCCAAGTTACTTATTACAGACCTGACACGTTCTGGTTGTTAATATGGCAAAACAAACCAATTAGTTTTACGTATAATCTGCATGTTATACCTGATTCATCCATAGTCTTGATTATCAAATCATTGCCATTTCAGTTTATACATTGTTTTGAAGATATTTAGTAATTCTCTCAAATTATTATAGACAATATTTCCTTTCTAGTGCATTGGTAAAAGTATAAGCATACAAGTACGTACATTGTTAGAAGAACATACAAAGCTGATTTTTATTTGATATGGCCATCGTTCACCATTTTGCTATTATATTATATCTCTGATCATAAGAACATACAGAACTCCCATGGTGAGCCTTCACTAGTTACGTGTATTTAAATGATCTCTGTAGTTTAAATGTCCTTATGTTAGAAGAATGGAATAATTAGACGTTTTTAGGATTGTAATTTTAGCCCTTTGATAGTTGAACCCTAATGTGTACTACGCTGACCAACATACAGAAACAATAAAATCGGTCTCTCACGTGGGTGGCGTAGTATAAAGGCCTACATGGGTAACCAAATTACTGATTATTGAGTTGACAAATGAACTAGGTAAAGTCCAGATAACATATCTAATTAGCACTACCAATCTGTATAAATTAAAACATAAGTAGTTCCAATCTGTATAAATTAAAACATTGGATTTTAAAAGTAGTGTTCGAACTCCACTATGATATACACATGTTACACGTATGTGCTGCAGTACCAGAGCTGAAAAACCAAATTCACAAAAGGACATTCGGGTTTTTTTTAATGTATGAAGTCTTACGCACCCATAATTTTTCAGATAATACGCTAAACTTTCTCCCGCGAAGAAAAAGTCATTTGAGGTTTTCATGTATGATTTTCTGGAACATCAAAAGATCGTTACATAAAATGTTTAATTTGGGTCGCCATGATCAACAACAGTATATATTTGTAAAACTTAATGTTCCAGGATATCAGAGATATAAATAAACCCAGAGGATATTAATTAATATGCATGATTTTAATTGATTGAAAATTTAAAAACGAAATCTTAATTGTCGATTTACTAGTTATTGAAGTTATTTCCCTTGATAAAGTCGATATAGTTTCAGCAAAGAGAGCAAGCCAGACCATATAGATCCATTTAATATAAACCAGAGATCATCATCACAATTTTGCAGCAAAAGACAGTTCTAAATGATACCATCTCGTGTTATAATTATCTGCTTGTTGTCATTCGTCTGATTCAGCCACTGACAAACGTCATTACTTTAGGTAATGTGTTAACTGCCCCCTCATCCCTATACAGTCGTCTTGTATGAAGAGAGAAAATAATAATCGCACCAGCTTGTGTAGTAGTTTGTGTAAATACTTGGGAGACATCTGGGCCGTTATTGTGAAGATGACAGCAGGATAAGACAGCTGCTGGAGCTCTCGGTCGTGCACTGTAGCCGAGCTGCACGTGTATATAAACCCTGATAAACATCAGAAGGAATTTACACCTCTCATCAGCGAGCGTGCAGCGATTGTATAGCAGTCACTGCAAAAAACAGCTAACAGCCAGTGCCCCGGAACACACATCAGTCATGTGCATTAGTAGAACAAGGCCAAATTCGATACATAATACACAAGAAAGTTCCAAGGATACGCAGTTATCTACTCGCAGATTGTAAGATACAATACCCAACCTGTGAGATCAAAGTCAGATTTGGTTCAAAATTGGAGAATGGAGACAATTACTGTTATAACATATGATATCGACCTCGGGGTCGATGTTGACATGGCTAATTTTACACTCCGGATCTCTTAAAGCAGATATATACATACAAAATGTATCGTTGTTTGGAAATGTGTGCCAAGTCCCTAAGGTGGCAACACTATGACTTACATTTACCTCGAGCCTTAATACCACTTCAACATGTATCCATCAAGCTTACAAGATCTAAACTATAAAGCCTTTGTATAGTGGATTTTTTACATATTCTAGGCAGTCTATGATCACACCTCAAACCAGGTCATTGATGCAGTTAAACTAAATAAGTTCTACAAATACAGACAGAGTAAGTTGATCTTTGACCTCTACCAGATTGTGACTGACAACCAAAGTTCTCTAAGTCCTTCATGACAAATTGAATGAGCCATGTGAAATCCAATTTCATCTAACTGCATTCCAATCAAAGGTTAGAAATGACGATAATTTAGAAGTGTATCAGTGAAATATACACAGAAGTATCAAGTAATTGACACAAATGAAGTGTACAACAACAGACAGAACTGTCAATACATAAATCAGAATGATTCTTTTGTTTACATAAAACAAACAAGGTAATTTGCCTTAAATGACATACATTTCAATTTTATGTTTGTTTCAACCTTTTTCCAAACTAACAACTTTGCATTATTTCATATCAAATTACACAGCAAACATTAACAAAGACCAATAAAATGAAATGGTATCATTTATTAACACAAAAGATCCTGATCACATCCTAAACAGTTACACAGGAATGTAAGGACAACGCTCTCACACATTCTACTACACTCTCTCAGATAAAAACTTGCCTTACGATGTGCAATTTCACTTAAAAAATCAACACCTCCAACAAGACCTACGAGCATAAAAACAATTTCCTATAGCCAATGTTAGTATTCCATACAAGATAATACCTGTATGCTAATTTAGAAATGCAAGTACAAGTTAATAATGTCTTATTTTGTGTTGACAATATTCTTAATACTTTTTTGCAATTTTCAAAAATATTTCGTTGCTCTTATTTTTCCTTCAACTTAAGAACTTATGATTTTAAGAATACCTGTAATTTTGAGATCCTGGTACAAAAAATCAATAATACTTTTTTACTTGAAATTGAAAATTGCTTTTCTACATATTAAAGTGATTGTTGGAGGGCTGTGGAATTGAACGGTGGAGGTATAATTTTATACAGTAGCTATTTTAGAATATTGAATATGTGCTCAGATATAATTTGAGTATGTATGTTAAATACAGGATGACACAATGATATTGCACATGGTTATTTAGACAATGCAAACAAAGATGTTAGAAAAAACAAGTTCCTCAAATAATTACTTCGTTAACTGATTACTATATATTATAAATGCTATTTCATGACAATTTAGGTTTTTATCTAATATTATCAATAACATGTATTATTTTACATTTTGTTGTGTCATCTCTTAGGCATATCTTTTTAACAAATACCAAAACCATTCGAAAGGAGAGGACGTACCAGCCTCGATTCCATTATTTTGTACTTCAGATCTTCTGAATATTACAATTTCCGGGTTCTCAGCTTTTAGACACGTGAGGAATAGAAAGGCTCTCAAAGGTATACACAACCTACTACACGGCTAAGAATCATTTTGCATCAACATGACAAAAGTGCCCTAGGCACTTGTGACCATCGTTACTACAGCTACCTAAAATAGGCAACTAAAAAAGTCATCATGCATTCAAAAAATAAACAACAATTTAAAAGTGTTAGGCAGCTAATAAATGAACTATGTACAGTATTTCCTTCAGTCCATTCTGAATAGATGAACATACCGAATATAGATCTACTTTGTATTTAAAATCGGCCTAACACATCACCCAACAGGAAGTAACGACGTGATCACAATTGGTACGCTCTTCTTTAAAAAATATGACACCAACAAATACAAAAACACAAATAAAACCATTGTAATGTTTTCGTTCAGTTATCATGTTTTATGTAAAAAAATGTTTCTACAATGATCTCTATCAATTCCCTTTTTCAAAGTAAATTGATACCAGGGGAAATCTTGGGGTATAGGAAAAGAGATGCATCAAAAAGGATAAATTTGTGATAAGAATCTTCACGCTAACATCAAAAAGGTGAATGAATCGCAAGATCTATACAACACAATAAAATCTTATATCTATAATCTGAATTTACTGATACATTTTTAATTTCAATTTTATCTGGTTGTGATTTAATATATTTTTGTATAAAAAATTCAAGTTACTGATATCAACTTAAAATTTCTATGCTAAAATTTCTAATGGCACACATACCCAAGTGAAGATATTTTCAGATTACATATTATGCTTTATATATTAAAAATGTTTTCTTGCTAACGGATGGAAAACTGTACAGTTTGTACTACGTATTTGCATGTGACAATTTTACACAAAGACGAACAAGAAATTGCTAACAGCTTCATAACAAGTACAATTAATAATTAACCTTCCTCATCATGGCAAAATTTTAATTCAATTAAGTGCATATCATTCAAATCTATAATCATTCATATCGCATTCTTCTCATCAGTTAATAAGATTTTCCCAGATTCACATAGCTTTGATATACATGCATACCACTAAATATGGAATACTGGTATCATTCAAGGCCCTGCTCATGCTGTTTTTAATTCCATTATTAAGCTCTTCATAATTTCTAGACACTTCAAAAATAACACAAACCTATGTTTGGTACTGTTTACAATATCTATGGTACAAAAAAGGTCAAAAGTGCAATACAAATGTTTTGAAACTAGTTTCATTCATCCAATCATGAAACAATGTAAAATAATCTGACACGGTCATTAACAACATATTTGCATCTTGTAATATTAATTGTGTTAACAGGTTTATATTATTTTCTCCAATATCACTTCTTTCAACACTTGTCTACATATATCTGTATAGGAACTATTATAATATTTACATATTTCAATAATAGACAGGAAAAGATCAACCCTTATATTTTGAAAGTTCAAATGCAGAGTTTCTTGTTAATTTGTTGAAGTAATAAGTGGTTTTGGAAAAAGGGTCAATAAAAATCTGAGTCTGTTTACAGTTCAAAGAATACATGTATAAATTATGATTAATTGTATGCGTAGGTGATCAAGAACTGCATATACACATAATCATATTTTTCTTCTTTGTAGAAACAAAATTTGATAACTTTCCTGTATCAGACAGAATAAATTTATCGTTAAAAATCAATGGTACAAAAATATAAATCAAAAGAAAAAAATGTCCGGACTACAGCTCTACCTATCCATGTGTCTTATATACAACGAATTGTTAGACAGAACTTATCTGTTCTCCCCAACCATAATAAAAAGCTGCAGATAAAAAGTACATTTATTTACATTTCAGATTCCGTATTCCTAATAATGATATTATTGCTTTGAGTCTTCAACTAAAGCGTTTTATTGAGCAAGTGCTCAAATGTAGTAAATTATTCTAAAGCAAAATGAGTGAATTAATATACAAAGAAAAAAGAATTTTTTCATACTTTTACAAAGATTAAAATTATCATTATCCCACAAAACTGACCAGGGTTTTCTAATAACAAATTCTTCACATCAAATCACAATTTTGCTCCAAGAAAGAAGAAATGCCAGAGAAAGATTCTTAAGTTTTAGATATGGTCCTAATCAATGTGTTCTGAATGCCCACATGTACTAGTTGAATTGATCTCCTGTTTTCACTCTGGTTTAACTGCCAGCTTTATAACAGAACCTCACATCAAAGCAATTCAGTTACAGCTAACAGTTAATTCTCTGGTCTTTTTTTTTTTTTTAATTTCCAAGTGAAAACCCTGAGATAATTTGGTTAAAAATGTGTTCTAACTTATTGTAAATTTCATAAATATTTTGAAAGGTAGAGTCCTAAAGATGTGACAAGTGGCACGGCAAGAAGAATGGCTGGAAATTTGATGTTGCTGGCGCCGTTACAGCCTTCCTGGTTGTTACAGTGACAGTATCGGACTTTCACACGGTAAGTGCCAGTCCTATCCTTGCACTGACGACCTTCATCGCCTCCGACCTCTCCGGACCGGGCACACTGTCTGATGTATCTTACATTCCAATCATCGTTGTAGTAAACTGAAAAAGAAAATACAAATGGTTACAACACTGCTCACAAAAAGTGTAAAAACATAAACAAATGCACATAATGTCCTTCGTCTATATCTCATCCCATATTAGAAGAACAAATAAAACAGTATATGTAATGATTAATTGATAATATTAATTACCTTTAGTTACAAACTTCAAATGACTTATTCCATATATACAATATAATGTAACAGGAATTATGTGTTAATTTATTCTTTTTTTAATGCATATTTAACATAGTTCACAATTTCAAAATATGCCAAGAACATAGGACCCCCCCCCCCCGTGATGTGAAATACAATCAATTTTAAAGATCAGACAAGAAACTGAAAACAATAGCACTATAGCAGTCTGATGTACCCTATAGTTATGCACAATGTATATATACATACCTTCCTGCACAATTTTTCGGCACATTTTCACATCGTCTCCACAATCGACTAAGTTGTGTGTTTTGTTGTCAAACCAATCAGCACAATCTGACTGGAAGAAGGAGTTGCATTCATAGCATTTGATTGCGCTACCTGGAAATAAAGAAGATGAAAAAGAGATAAATTGATTGCAAATCTATCAATCATATTTTTTTTTTTTTTGTCTATGACTTAATAAACCCAAAAGATATCAAGAACGGTGGCTAAATATTTTGAATCCTTTATCTAATTTAAGATAAGAAAACACTGATGCTCACTATCATTGTACAATTACAACAATAAGAAATATGACTGGGTTTCTGGACTCAAAGACAGGGTGTACACTGGTTCAGGGTTTGTGTTGAAGCCGTCCCCATATCCTTTTCAAGCATAAAAATTGAAACTTTTTTCCCTGAAAGCCCATTCTAATTACATAAGGGGACCCCATTTTATCGGAGGACCCCGTTTATGGGAGATCCAGCGCACCCCCTGTGTGTGTTCTAATGATGCATTGTGTCCTTCTCAGATTAATATTGGGGTCATTATATAGAATCTGTCTGAATTTGAATAGACTTTCAGAAAAATACCTGGATAGTTTTCATCTTTTGTCCTTAAAAATGATATTGGGACTTCATAAACACAAACCCTGTTGATTACAAAACTAGGGAGAAAATCTGAGAACCTAACTCTCAACTCAAAATACTGCAGTACTGCATAAGGTATTCTGTTTTGACATAATATCATATCACTTTAACATTCATTCATTTAATAACAAATTGATGTGTAAATGGTTTGTTTTTGCAGGTTTGAAATGAATTTATGTGCATGAAAGGTATTTATTTTATAGTACATTTTTCATATACACCCAGTCTCTGGGATCTTCATAAGGATTTTTCAAATTCCATGTTTCCAAAAAAAATATTGAAAGTTTATTTAAATGAATTTAATGTCAGCTCATCAATACCAAACAAATGCAAAATTCTCAAATCTGTTAAAACCAAAGATTATGAATCTTTTCACTCTTTTGCAATGTGCAGACATACAGTTAACTACCATGCCTCTTCATAAGATCAAACAATTCATGGTTTGTAGGAACTATTGTTTAAGTTATCTATTTCAAATTGTCTAGAAAGTGATGATAACTGTAGCATTGATGACAAGACGTTAATCTTGACTGTTACAACAAAATAAACTTCATTTAAATACCATTGTTTTTGGTTTTTTGTCTTTTTTTTAATCAAAAGAGGTTTTGGTTAAGTGATGTACCTTAATTAGGTAAAGAAGCCTGTGGTAATATTTTCCCAAAATATAATTAGCCCAGAAAAAAATTGTAATTTATTAAATTACACATTTTTTTTTTTAATTTTCATCCGAGATTTATTATCGTATTATCTTAATTTAAATACAGAAATTGTGATCAAAAATTGGCATACTAGGTAAGTCAACATTTTTTTACAAAGCAATTCTAATGGGTTCTCAAAAACATGGGTTCTCAAAAAACAAAAAAACACAAGTGAGACAAGAAATGCAAGAGTCCAAGACTCCAACACTAACAGAGCAGTTTTCACAAAGTGAAACCTATATATTTATCCTAATGACTATATTCACATTTCAAATCAATTACAGTTCCTTTACTAATTAATAAGTATAATGTATAAAATAGATTATATTAATTAACTAGATTTTGACCATTTCTACCTTGTTATGCCCTAAGTGTCACTTTGTGGTCTAGGATTTAATTTATGGGTTATGGGAAAGGCAGAAATGACAGACAGTGCCCCGGGGCATTTGCATGAAGGCATTGTTAGTGGTAAGATTTAGCATGGTGTAGGACATACAGGTAGGTAAGACTGATTTAGAGGACAATAAAGATACTACTCCAGGGGGTTCCAGGCACAAGTGTTGTTTGGATAGCTGACCACTTAGATCATATTACATAATAATAAAGCCTTGCCTATTGATACTACAGTTGACTCATGTTTATATGTCTTTTCTAGGATTGTGAAAAATTAGGTGACAAGTTGACTTTGTCACAATGTTACGTGTAGGTAGTAGAGTAGGTCATAGCAAAGACAAACGAAACACAGCACATACTGCTCTTATTCAATGCATCGCTATTAATATTAAATGAATTAATCCGTCACAGGTGAAAATATATCCTAATCCTATAATCCAAATTGGGTGTATCCCTACGAGATGCACCTATTCCACTACATTATCAGTCATCTCTTGTCTTTTATTGAACTATGATATTAACAAATCTTCTGGTTTTATACATTCCTAGCAATAAAATATCAACTTTTTGACACAGGTAAAGCTAGATAGGCATGGCCAGTGAGCACAAGCGGCCTCCCAGCCCAGGTAGCGTCATCAAGGTCAAAAGGATATTATGTTCCAACGCTAACTAGTTTACGTTTGGGTGATTTTAAGGCGATCAAAATAGGGTATACAAACTTAGCTACTTTATCCACCTCGAACAAAATAAAAAATAACATTACATTTGACAGCAAGGTTCATAATTCTTGCCAAAATCAACATGAAACAGAGTATCGGTAGGAACGGTGCTCGTACTACTGAACACATGCAACATGGCGCCGGTGAAATGTCACTGGAATATTGTCAGAAACACAATATTATACGGAAATGTGCACAAATATATACTCACCAGTGTCAACAATAAAGTATAGAGTGATAATCGCAAATGCAACAGCTATTAAACTCTTCATTTTGTCAAGCCGGGCTTCTCACAGTCTCACAGCGGATCTTCTGGCAGCCAAAGTAATTAGGACTCTACGCATGCGTAATAATGATATGACGTCAAAGAGGCCACAGAGAGGGTGTCGATTTCGCAATACTGCCCAACTACCAAGGCCGATAACCCCGATACTTATTACTAGCACAGAAAAAAGATTTGCTGTTACCATATATAAATTATTATGTTTGTAGTTTTTATTCAAAATTTGAAAAGCGGTACTAGTGTGTCTACTGAACAATTTACGAAGGGCTATATGAGATATACATGCTGGACGTCCTTGATCGTAATATATACTGTACATAGTAGATATTACACAATAGACGATTTCGTAAATATATTTAGTGTAAGAGGCCCATACGTAGTAAAATTTACTATTGCAAAATATTGCCAATAGTGAAATAAAAAAAAATTTTCTCTCGACATTATAACAAAGGGCCAAGAAACCTTAAAAACCTTCATGCAATGAAAAGGCTCGGTAATTATAACCAGGAATAAATAAAATATAAATAAGATATATTTTGATTTTCCCACATATTATTTTACGAACGTTTTAAGAAGGTAAATATAATATTTTTAAGTGCATGTACAAGTGTTACAACATATTTAATCTGTAGATGGATAAAAGCAGTACACAAGAGTAGATTAAATATCTAACGTAAACCGACATAACACACAACGAGTATATTGTTTCACGCGTAATATTCTACCTTCAGATACTTTTAAAAGATCTGTAGAATACAATGTTTCTAAATATTTCAACCGTACAGTATAGTACAGAACAGTTTACCTATTTGTGGTGTAAGTTAAGAAAAATTCTTTTTTTTTCAGAGAATGAGTAAGGAAGTGAGGAGTGGGAGGAGGGGATGGTATTGGGTTTGGGCAGACAACCATTTCTAAATGAACCATTTTCATCTTTTATTTCAACATTTATCACGCAAAACAATATAATTATATTGTAGTAAACAAAATTCTCTATACTGAAAATCTCCATGTTTTATGTGTTACACAATTCAAACCAAGGATCCAAGAGCATTTATCTAGGGATCTTCGGCTAAAATTTCCACATTTTTCATCGTATCCTTAGAAAAGATGCACATGTTAAGCAACAAACGGATAAAAATAAATCTAATAACCAGGTCAATAATCGTTATTTTTATTGTATCATAATGATTTTGCCTTTATCCATGTCACTGGTGCGCCCGCATAGTAAAAGTAAAAATAAACAAATAAATAAATCAATTAACATACAATAAAAGGAAACATTCTCATCAAAATATTTGCTACGATGTAAAAATAAAAAAAAATAAAAAATTGTTACCAAAAGGAAAAGAGCTTTGACTGCGTATAAACTCGTCTTTTGTCTTAGTTATTAACCCCGCACGTTTTGTGAATTACTGCACATTAACATACATAGATAAACTATATAGTACGATAATGTTATGATGTAGATATGAATTATAGTGCGATGATGTTATGATTAGACTGACCAATAAAAGAGAAGTATGAAAAGGTTTTTTTTATCTTCTACCTCAATGTACTTGTTAACTATAAACATTTCACAGTGGAAACGTGCGGCGATCTATAATTGTAGTAGAGGATGTATAGCTATAATAGGCCAAGGTTAGATACATATCTGTCAGATACCAGGATGAAAATAAAATTATATCACCTAAATAGGCCACTGGATGCTACAGATAATACATACCTTGGTGCAACCAAACTTTACATATATATGGTAAACCTTTTTTTCTCTGATTTAATGATCGACATATTGCTTATTCCAAACCGATGACAAAAACTTCACATGTTAACATTTCAGTATATAACAGAAATTATATAATAATAGTTTCATAGACAATGATTTTTAAAATGTTTATCACAAACTATGTTAAGGTTATGGATAATTACGTCTCATTGACCCCCCCCCCACTCTTGAATGGGAGACGATAAACTGGTGTCACATGGAAGAGGAAAATTATCGCGCGATTGTTACCTTTCAACCTCATTTAGAAATATAAAAAAAACCTTTAAACCAACAAGAAAGCTATTCAGGAAACCGTTCAATGATTTTCTATCCAGTTATGAGACTGGTCATTATCAAGTTGTTATTTTGTGTTATAAACATTTCATAGTCTTCCTGACCACATACGTAGTCCAACCAGGGACCAATATTATAAGACAATATGTACAGTAACCATCATAACTACATAGCATTGATGTAATACAGTTTATGTACTATGTAATTACAACCAATGTTACCTCGTGTAAACGAGACGAGAGTTGGTCACAGTTTCATACCAGGATAAAGGAATGAAAATCAACTGTGTAGAAAGGACAATGATGTAATGTACTGTTCGTTATTTGTGTGAAATACATAATGCCATGCTGAGTGTTCTGAAACACTGCAGAGATCAGTATTAAATATATATGATTTACACTTTGGCCATCATAATATCATCTCCTCTTCAGATGATCACATAAAGACATTCAACATTTATGTAAGTCATGACTATACTCTTATCATATAAAACTCTGGTTATGTTGTCAAACGTTGATACGTTGGCATCCTTATAAAGCTGATAATGCATGCTGATTTGAAAACAAAATCCTCTGGAAAATCAATGGAATTGTATGTTTAAACTAAACGCACTGTATTTAATCAAATAGTCTGAAAAATTCGTTATAAGAATTTATGTCACTTTTAATGCTACGCGGATTCACAGTTTGGAAACACCCCCTCTCCCTTTTTCATACCCCGAAGAATTAAAACAAAAGTGACATCAATGTTTAAATTAAAAAATATATATAATCTATAGATCTTATGAAGTGACTTGTTTTAAAAATAAGTTATTTTTGAATCTCAGTCGATTGCATTTTAACTCCCATTGTGAGCTTAAACATGATAGTATACAGCCAGAGACCGATGTCTGATGCTAAGTCCAACCCTAAAAATGACAAAAGCAAATGGAACAAATTGATGTCGATGAGCCAATTTTTAACAATTGACATATTAAAGAGACTATTGTAAGATATAGACGACATTTTGTATAAACTCTGTTCCTGCTGAGGCTGCCATTGTTGTATGTTGGAGTGTCAAAACTCCATACAACTAATGATAATGGAAGCTGCCAGACTTGTGCCTGGACTCCTACGTAGGGGTTCTAGACAACCCAAAAACTGGTGTGGACAAAGCGTTCCTGGTGAAAGGTACCTTTATATCTCTGCTTAAAGCCATAATAAAATAAAAAGACGGTTCTCGAATAATTGTTGTGGGTAAATTGTCCTGTTTTAGTGGGTGAGGCCATTCTGGACTTTTGTACCAGAAAGGTTTTTTCCACCATAACAAAACATCAGACGAAAAAAACAAACAGTCGCAACGCAATTTATCTAAATGTCATTCATAATGACTACATACCACAGTATCTCCTTTCTCTCCGTATAAAATACACGACCTTCATTTATATATATTGGCCAACTTCTGTTGAATAACATTTTATTGTATTAAACGGATATCGATATCACAATCCTTTACGGTTACATTATATTAATTCATTTTGTATGTATTGACAAGAGGGTTTCATTATTGAAGTCTTTAAAAGTCGATCACTTGTTCTCGAAAAAAGTTCTAAAGATTTTTTTTTACACAGACATGTTAAATTGTTAATTATTTTATGATTTTAACTTAAAGTAATTGTAAAATTTAAAAAAAAAAAAATCATTATTTCTTTTGTTTCTTTTTGAAATACCTAAAATTTAAACAATGTCATCAGCAAATCCTAGAGTGTGCATTAAATAATGTTTACGCAAACATCACCTTAGTAAAATATCTCAATATATCTTATTAACTGAAGAAGTCAGTAAACTTCTGAAAATGGTTGTGTCTGTGTTTTAAATAATAAAATCCCTTTGACTGGATAAACATATTGTAGGATGGGTATACTCAGGTTTAATGGGATAAAGCAACACAATGGAAACGGATGAGGCGGTACTTAACCTTAAATGATATCACGATTTTACTGAACTTTTATTTAGGATATTTTATTAGTAGAATTTTGAATTATATAAGAACTACTTCGTTAAAAAAATGTTTATCGGAATATTAGGTCACAGTTACGATAGTTTAAGTTAAAATTATGTTTAAGATTTACTTTATTATGTGTTAACCACATTTTTCTTTTTTTTTTTACATCAAGATAAAAATTAAAAAAATGAAAAAATTGAAACTAACTTGACAAAATTTCCAAAAATGCATTGATACGTCTAAATCTACTGGTGAAAAATAATGACACACGACTGATCTCTTTATGAAGGAAATTTGTCATTGAAATGTCGTTAATATGTGTAGTAAGTTATATTATCATTAAGTCTGTGGTATTTTCATTTTAACGAATCAAACACTGATTAAAACAATCACACACAGCATTGTAATGGCTGAAAGATTTTCACGACGAAGGTTCTTCCAATCTATCCTATATTAATAAGCTGTAAATTTCAATCATAACCATGTACATTGTGACTTGAATGTTTGTGTAAACTCGTGAATATCAAATCGTATTGAATTATGTAGATATTTTGGAATGCTTGTTAATAATGATCATGTTACCCACATTATTTTACGTTGTGGCTAAAATAGCGAAATTTGCGATGGATGCTGGTGTTTGTTGGTCAATAATGTAAGATTTTGATATATGTAATATTTTGTTGTATAAATGATTGACATTCGATTTTTTTCCAAATGAAGAATAAGAGGATTTCAGATTAGAAAGTGACTTTATTATATCTACTTTTTAAAACAAAGGATCTAAATTCTAATAGGACATGAACTTGTACATTTTGTTGTAAATATCTATTTACTGTTTGTTTATGCTTTCATATTGAATGTATTTTTAATGTAATCTTCGAATTTGGAGGAAATAAAAAGAATAGCACACTCGCTAACAATAGAATTGTTCCTTATCTATTATTCTCAAAGTTTAAGCAGTTTAAATACATTATGAACTGAACGTGTTTGACTGTTGCCGTACTTGTATCTTGATAATTAAAAAAAATAAGAAAATGCATAGTTCAACATTGACATTGTTATCTATATTTTTAATGACTTATATATATCTACAAAAGGTCATGTTCTATACATGTGTTATATACAATGTGTAAATATAATAAACAAATCGGAAACCACAACACGTGTGTGCAGTACGCGATCGATAACAGATAAAATAGGGTTGCCATATACAATGTCAGTGTTTGACAAGTTATTGAACAATTGGAGGTCAACAATCATTTTCAGATAAGCCACACTTGAGGATGGTTACCACAAAGATACAGTAACCAGGACGAACTGTCCGTAAGGTGGTGCATTAAATTCAATGAATAGCAATTGATATATAGGGAATAACAATATTTGTGGAAATACATTACTTTTAGCTGCTAACACATACGTAACTTCTGCCATCGCTGTATTTAAAGCTGGTGTGTTGTCCACAACTGATATCACATTACGTTTTATATATTATTATATTTTATATCTCGAATTCAAATTTAAATTCAAATAATATTATTGCATTTTTCAATTCATTTGCACTATCTCGTTGTTCACAATGAAGTTAAAAATACTGCCATTATAAACATCTTATTCAAGGATTTCAGTTGATATGCCTTGTACTATATATAGATTTGCAAAAATTGACAGAGAATACATATGTTTTACAATGGCATGTATCCTTTGCGTGTTAACTGACATTATATGTCTCTCAGGTGAGGGAAACAGAGCGAGGAAAGAGCTTTCTCGCTTTTCCCGACAAAGTCACCATTTTAAAACAGGGATTTCGATAACATCTTTCACCACAGAGTTTAAATATATGATATGCAAATTGGTCAGTTGGCTTCGGTACAAGTCGGTTATCATAGTAACGGAGGTTAGGTAGAAGTGCGCGTGGAGTGGTCATTCAAGGTTAGTATACACCTGCGGGGATGTTATACGGTCACAAGTGAATGTCATACAGGTATACATATCTATAGCTACCAACTGTCAAGGGGGCGCAACAGGGGAAATCTGCAATGCTATAATACTGTCAGCCAAAACTGAAAGAAAAGGATGAATTACAAAATAAATAAAAATAAATAAATAAATGAAAAAGAACATTAAGATTCAGTTTTAGGCATGTATATTTAAAAAGAAAAATATCCGAAACAAGAAAATTCATGCCACTATGCAATTAATAAAAAAAAAAAAAACCGTTTTGCATTATAGCATACTTTTTTATTATTATTTACACGATATTTATTGATTTAACACATACTTATAATTGTTAAATAAATCATCCGATAAATAAATCTCTCAATCAATGATAAAAACAATATTTTATATTTTATAATTTATATACAAACAAATACATATAAAATGTACACCGTGAATAAGCTTTAAACCTCTTCACGGGAGTCTAATGTATTTGTTTCCTCAAAAAGTACACTGGGTTAGGAAGTCATTTCTAGTTATCTTGATATAGCTACATACATTCCCTGTTCTAGATTTCAACCCGAGGGTATCATATGTTTCTACAGCACTAGTATATATTATGATTAAAACTATTAAATAATTGATAATTGTCAATTTACTTCCTTCATAAGTTTCCTGGTGACACTGTATACAAACGTGAAACACGGAGAAGAAAGAGATACAAACTCTCTTGAAACACCTGGTTCTTCGTTGCTCGTACTGTCAGGAGTTTCCTCTCAAACACATATTTTATTGAATTTATCACAATGTTATAACTACTTTTTTATTTTATATATCACCAATTTTTAGTTACGTAGTCGTTCCTTGATTTGACATATCGTCCTATAATGTGTTAGATAATTGTTTTCTGAACTCACTCGAACATTCCATCGGTGTATGTTCTATCTACGATCCTCCCATATCGCATCACCAGGGCGATAACAACTGATAATAGATCACAATTATATACTGTGATCACATGTTACCTTTCATTTAAGTTTTTCTTTTCTATTTAGCTGTGATAAGAAACGTTTATGTACGTTTGAAGCTAACGTGTCGATAATACGATTTATTATTTTGTTATTTTTGGATAGTTAAAATAGAGCATGAAAAACGTGACCCGAAACATGAAATATAGACCTCTTTCGAATAGTTTTTTTTGTGTCATTATTATCTAAAGATATAGGAATGAGGAATGTGAAAACAGTATATTAAGCATTAAATTTGAAAATGGAATTTTGTTAACATGATTATCATTTAAAATAAATAATATCGTCTCAAAGTTCAGTTCTCTTTTAAAAAGCCATCGTCGAAAACAACGTACGTGATGGAACAACGTCATTGGAAAGAACAATGGGGCGATTTAGAATCCTCAGCATCACCTGATCATAATGAAATACCTCATTTTGTTTTACAGGTCAATAACATCAATATATTAACCTGTCCTGATAACAGTCCATGTGTTATCATTACCTAACCTTGGTGATAACAAAGGAATGATGAAAACCGTACGGCCATGATCATCTGATCTGTTTACGATCATCCCACAACATTATCACTAACGAGGCATGATAACAGAGATACACTGATGCGCTCAGAGTACGTGTAAACATGTTTACTTTCAACTACATCAGATCTATAATAATAATTATTATACGTTATTTATCGACAAAAATATTTTAATATTAGCTCTCTAGCATAAAAAATAACGAAGATTAATGTACTCTGTGTTATGATAGCGATAAGATGCAACTAATATATGAAGGATCGATAGGGATGATGATCCGATATGGTGGTCAGGGATGGTTGAGAAGGATGGTGGACAGGGATAGTTAATATATTCTACATTCGTGACATCATGGTCAGCAATTGAAGTTGAAAGATCAACCAACTCCACATGCAATGACAAGTACGATGACTTATTTAGTTGTAAATCTTACCTTACAAGATGAGAAACTATTTCCTATTAGGTACTACAAATATATACTTATTATCTAGGTTAAATAGTCAACCATTCAACAATTTCTGAACCCATATTTCTGTGTTACAATCACAAACTTTCATAAACGTTAGATATTGATTTACAAACACACTTCGTATAAAACTTCACCTGATCTAGACAACGTGAAATACACTAAAATAAATCACCAAAGTTGGTATGATATATTACCCTGAAGGAAACAATAAAGACGTATTTTAGTGTAGATAACTGGTGCATTGTAAAAAGAAAGTAAAAAGAAATGCCATCAAAAGAAATCAGAAATATTTGGAATACTTACTAAATAACAACCATCGACAGACATACAGCTTATATCTTCATAATTTCAGTTAAATTAAACAAACAAACAAACAAACAATCAAACAAACAAACAAACAACCAAATACCTAATAGACACAAGGGAAATATTACCAAGATGTATAATGTCTAGACATTCTCCGTTTCATGGACGACTCGAACCCTACTATTTTGGGTCAATTTCATTTTGATTTTAATCATAAAAGAGAAACTGTCGACAACAACGAAACCATATGATACCATATATCATTTGAGGTGGTCACTTAAATATGCCATCCCGCCGACAGAGTGAAATCCAAAATTATAGCAATGTATTTGGACATTATATAAAATTGTGTCGGTATATACAGGTCTAATATTAACATATTCAAATAAAATAAGTTTCATTTGGCGAATAAATGGGTAAATGAAAACCAGTATGTCTCTTTTGTCACTAAAGAATTATACAAAGTCTCATGATCTTGATCGGCAATGAAAACCTGTACGTGGGTGAAGCAGAGAAAGCCATATTTTTCCATACTGTAACGAAAGTATCTGTATAAATGCCTTGAATGGAGTGGCAAGGTTATATCAAACCTAGTGAAGAGATATTTCCCATTTACAAGGCCAGCTTTAATTCAAGGCTGGTTGTTCACCGATGTGAAGATTACACTAAACCTGTGAGACGGATAGTCAAACTTCGGTAAGGACAAACTCAATTTCAAGGATGCGAGTACAATCTGAGGGAGACTAATTGCAAGTTGGAAGACAAATGTCACCGAAATAGTGTGATGATGAGATTTATAACGAAATAGTGTGATGATGAGTTTTATAACGGAAAAGTGTGATGATGAGCTTTATAACGAAATAGTGTGATGATGAGCTTTATAACGAAATAGTGTGATGATGAGTTTTACAACGCAATTTAATGCAATACAGGATTGGCAATAATACAGAAAAAGAAAAGTCATGTTTGTTATACTATTATTAGTATACATGTCATATCCCAACGTTTTATTAGTGGTATGGAAAAAGTGAACTCTGACCACATGGTTTTATAGGTGTCTCACATTTACACAGCTAGGGGAAGCTATATAGAGTATATTGCAAGACAGTTGCCCGGCACTGACCGTCGGCTGGAATGTTTTCCCCTCAACTACCAACAATACACATGTTCTGTATGAGCCGTTAAAAGGACGTAAAAACCCCAACCAAACGTTTTGTGACGCTGTATCCTGGTACTGTTACCGTGTACGCTGGTGAAATTGTATAAAACAATATCTCCCACTACATCATTGCTGTCTGTCGGTGAACACTACCATTTAGGCTAAGTACAAGCTGTTGAACACATCAAACTAATGTAATTCACGAATATTCATAAACCAGCTGAGGATGCATTAATTCATAAAATAAGAGTTAAGTTAATGGTATAACGGCCCTACGTTCTATGTTTCTACACAGACCCAGTGTATAGTGGTGTACTGACTGACAGTGAAGAACGTTCTGGTCTGTGCGAATGTCACACAAATGATAGGTAGAAGTCAACCTGACTTCTGCCACAAGGAACATTTCTCACTCACATCTTCTCCATATACACCACAGACGCACACTGCGCACAACTTTCCAAATACACGCCATCGATTTAAGCTACATCCACAGTGCCAAATTCGTGTTCACCGATATAGTTCGTGTTGTAGCATAATCACTTAAGGTTGATGCAATTATTTACAAAAACACATATGTACATGGAATATGAAATTTGTACCAGAACATAATGTGACCACCGTATCCAGGACAACAAGCGTGCATAAAATAATAAAATAATAGGCAATTACTAATAAGATCGCAGTGGAAACTAACAGTACTTGATGGTGTAACTTTATACAGAAAAGTAACAGTGATTCAATTCGGCATGAATAATGAATATTTTGATCTTATAAGAGCTCAGACATCGGCAGCGTAAAGTTGGCAATATGGATCTCTGACTCACCAAGTTCTGTAAGGCCACACATCCTCACTAGGTAATTAACCATTGTTACGTAACATATCAAACGGAAGACCTACGTTTGTACCTGTAATTAGTTTATGGAAATATATTTTGGTGGAATTAAATCTAGCACACAACGTTGTTCGAGAAAAAATGCCATACAATTTGATGGCCTTTTCAAGTTTTAAAACTGCTGTCCATGTGATATCATATGAGTGTACCGAACTATTACTTTCTGAACTATCATAGGGCAAAGTCAATAGCAGGAAACCGAAATTATATTATCTGTGTTTTTAAGCTACATCTATTACCATATACAAGGCAGTCTAAAGGGAGAAAATGGACACACAAGTCAGTCAGATTTAAAATGTATTTGCTTATGAATCTGTGTATGCAAATAAATGGCATTTGAATCTGCCTTTGTGAAGTGTGTGAATGGAGATTGCTTTGGCCTAGAAGGTGTACACATGTTCTCGTAATGGCTCTCAGTTTAATTGAGGCATGCTATCCGTATTGTTGCTTTCAAATGGAGCTAAAAAGGACTTGACAATGAAAGGAAAATTAATTTCGAAGTCCTTGTTTTGCATATAAATCAGAGTAAAATAGTTCAGCGAGAGGTCTATGGGTGACAAATGTAGATAAACAATAAAAATTAATTGTATAGGTCTCAAAACAGCTTGATTATGCGACTTGATCAATAAGTGTAAACCGAGCTGTGGTTTACATATTTATGACTTGACATAACATGTACAATCAACTTTCTTTAAGTATTTCCTTACTGTTGACAGCCATAGATCAGGGAATATTTCCTTGTGTTTATTTTACCCAGGCAAAGTGTTTACAACACTCAAGATATATCATACTCATCTAACTATCAAAACGTAAATTATTACATGTTTATGTATGTACTGCCATGATATGCCTCAAATTAATGTAAAATACCAAGATCATTATGTCTCATACTCCTATAATATAGACATCATATGCAGACAAACACCACAACTACAAACTTGGAATTTATATATCTATCTTTAATGCATGAATGATTTACACATGTATATTGTTCACTTACGTCATAAACAACCTGTTTCCTGAATGATGTGGCAATGCACTGTTCATGTTACACTCAAGGTCACAGTTTATTCAAGGTCAACCTATGAACGAAAGTGTCGTCTGCTCCAAAAAGCAAGTGTCTTTTGCACAAATCATTTATAAATAATGATGTAGAGGTTGTTTCGTTTGAACAGAGTATAACATGATAATATTGTAATACATATAGTGTTTCATATAAACGAACACGATTTGCATAGATCATACTCTCTACAGGTGTATTAAGCTCACATCAATGCAGACGGATGTTAATTTCACAGGTAATCAGGTGCTTTGTGAAGTAAGATTTCTGAAAATCTAATGAGAAATTGACAAAATAAGGTTACTACAAATACTCAGGTACTTTATAAAAGAAGGTTTTTTAATATCTAATAAGATATTCGATAAAATAAGGTTGCTACAAATACTTGATTTAATAATGATACTACATGTAAAATACATGGTTATGACATTCATCAAAATAAATTTCGATAAGAAAATACATAAACCGATAGTAAATCACAAAGAATTGACTTAAATAACACCAATACGACTTACATTAACACAATCTTTTTTTAATAAAAATTACTGTATCGGACATGTTTTTAAAGAACTAAATAACGTTGATAACGAGATGAGAATTGTATATACTTAACTGAATAAGAATAAAAAATAAGTCCTTTTTGGGCGCAAAAATGCAGTGAATCTTTGATGTTAATGACGTTCAAGGATTGTAGTTATAGTGTGGATGGGACATTTGACAGTTATATCATAAACATATTATACATACCACCAAAGAACACATAAAGTATAAATCTGTAAATTATGATTTTTTTTTATTGAAATAGTCATTGACCTTATATAATATCAGTAGACATTTTGTGTATTGTTTCAGCTGTTTCTAGTGATGGCTCATGTGCTGCATATAGATGTGTAAAACTGGGCCGACTTGTGTGACAATCAGCTGTCACTGACACATCAGCTGTAATGCGTGATGACGTAATTAGGTGAAGACACCAGGATCTACAGAATAAGGCAAATCACAGTTATAGGGGAGGCGGAGGGTTATATAATCATCTATACTTTTATCTATTTTATTTGTTATTTGTTTAGTCCTTTTGGCATACTTAATGTGTGATAATTGTAACAAGTATTTACCTCACAAGAGAGTGATAGAAGACACGATCAACTGTATGACAAACTCAAACAGTTTTTTAATAAAAGATGTGTTACTCTGAGATAATAAACCTTCACAATACATTGTATTAGAAAATGATAACCACTAATATTCCACCACCTAACCATGAATTCTGTAGTTAATATCATGCTGCACAAAAAGAGGGAAGCCACTTTTAAACAATATTGATCCTCTTTTTAGCATGGATCTGCCAATAAAACAAATACAAAATAGGATTTATCTTTGGGATGATGCAAAGCAAGATTAGAACTTAATGCATTGCAAACTAATAGACTATAAAGTTTATAGGGATATTTCATTTTCAGAGTTGTTATTATATAACATTGTTTAAAAAGTTTTTTCTTGATTAATCAAATGATAAAATAGGATTGATCTATCAATTTAATCACGAGATGAATTAAAAATCAAATTAAAATATATACATTGTGGTAAACTTAAAGAGATACTAATAAGACTGAAAGAGTTATCTTTCTTACTTCAGTGGGTTGGTTTGAAGAAAAAGAAAATCTATTTACTGTGCGTCTTATTTTTAATTTTACAAAAATTGCCACGTTCTTAAAATGAAGAACAGATGCAAATGCTTTTAAAGTTTTTGGCAGTTACCTTTTACTTATAAATTCCTTGACATCTCAGCAAAACGTATACAGTAACATATATTAGCAGGACAATTAAAAATAATGTGTTTTCGGCAAATTTACTTAAAACACAATTAGAAAAAAAATTCTTCTGTACATAAATAATTGGTAGACTATCGCGTGAAGTCAATACCAGAGAGATAGATAAAAATAGCAATAGTAATATTCAAACAAAGACCACTTTCACAATTAAGTCTGAATATGATAGTCACACAAATTTTGCCTATGATGGGTTATTTCATGTAATCATATATTAAATTATGAAAGTAAATCATGCAATCAAAATACTATAGAAGAAGTGGTTAATTTTACTTTTATTCGATCCAAACTTATGTAAATATGAACCAAATTTTTAAGACACGTTTTATACTTGCCTTACAAGTAACACCAGGTATTCTTTATAGGTTATATGGCTATCTGTCTTGAAAGAAATCTAAATACAAAAAAGTAACAATTAATTAAATATTAGTAGAATCAGACAAAAGAAAAAAAGGAAAAACAACTCATTATCTAACTTTTAAATTAAATTGATGATACTTGAATATATTTCTAAATGATAACAACAATAAAAAGTGAAATAAACTAGTTTTTTTCATAAGCTCAAAATGCATTGACATTAAATGTGATGAAATTATTTCACATATACATTTAACACAAATGTGAATAAAGCATTTTCTTAGGTTCGGTAACATTAGATCATTTAAGAAATAGGAAAAATAGATATAAAACAAATCAGTGACTGTTAAGCATTACTTCAATAGTATTTTCTATAATTTTGTTCTACAGTACTAAGTATAAATCTCAGTAATACTCTGTTATAGCCACTGCTGAAAGCCTGCAGAAAAGGTCAAGGACATGATTCACGAAATGGGAACAAAATGAATTTTGTTAAAGTATATCTTGGTACATGTATTAAGATATTCCTTTACAAAACGAAAATGCAAAATTGTTCGTAGGTGTAATGTACTTGTTAAATTGATCCCCGTATTGAACTCCACACCCTAGGATCAGGACCACAGGTGTGTCTGTGGTACTGTATGTAAGACTGGTGACATACTAACAAAGGATCTCCGTATTTTCCACCCCCTAGGATCAGGACCACAGGTGCGTCTGTGTAGATCAGGACCACAGGTGTGTCTGTGGTGCTGTATGTAAGACTGGTGACATATTGACAAAGGATCTCCGTATTCTCCACCCCCTAGGATCAGGACTACAGATGTGTCTGTGGTACTGTATGTAAGACTGGTGACATACTGATAAAGGATCTCCGTATACTCCACCCCCTAGGATCAGGACCACATGTGTGTCCGTGGTGCTGTATGTAAGACTGGTGACATACTAACAAAGGATCTCCGTATACTCCACCCCCTAGGATCAGGACCACAGGTGCGTCTGTGTAGATCAGGACCACAGGTGTGTCTGTGGTGCTGTATGTAAGACTGGTGACATATTGACAAAGGATCTCCGTATTCTCCACCCCCTAGGATCAGGACTACAGATGTGTCTGTGGTACTGTATGTAAGACTGGTGACATACTGACAAAGGATCTCCGTATACTCCACCCCCTAGGATCAGGACCACAGGTGTGTCTGTGGTACTGTATGTAAGACTGGTGACATACTGACAAAGGATCTCCGTATACTCCATCCCCTAGGATCAGGACCACAGGTGTGTCTGTGGTACTGTATGTAAGACTGGTGACATACTGACAAAGAATCTCCTTATTTTGCACCCTCTAGGATCAGGACCACAGGTGTGTCTGTGGTACTGTATGTAAGACTGGTGACATACTGGCAAAGAATATCCGTATACTCCACCCCCTAGGATCAGGACCACAGGTGTGTCTGTGGTACTGTATGTAAGACTGGTGACATACTGACAAAGGATCTCCGTATTCTCCACCCCTAGGATCAGGACCACAGGTGTGTCTGTGGTACTGTATGTAAAACTGGTGACATACTGACAAAGGATCTCCGTATTTTCCACCCCCTAGGATCAGGACCACAGGTGTGTCTGTGATGTTGTATGTAAGACCTCATATGTTTTACTTTAGCCTATAGTAGAAAGGATTGTGATGTATTGGGGTAGATCATATCGGAGAAAATACAAATCAATTCTGTGAAATGAAACATTCGTATAAGACGCTTATTAGACAAAGAATCATTAGATATGGTCGGAGAGGCGTATTATGCGTCTGTTTACAGTGCTCTTATTTACTTTTGCTGTCCCAACTCCAAAATATTGTCGTTTAGGTAGTTCTTCCCAATGAAGACAATGGAGGAAAATAATACTGTTTCTTGTAGCCTTTTATCCAAAGAGTTTTGACTGGTAGTCTGATAGCCACAGATGATAAATACGTTTTGAACCACATTTAGACAGCTATATTGCTGTGATAATGCTTCAAGGTATTTTTATTGATTATCATTGATGTTTAACGTGTTATTAACGTGTTACTAACGTAATAAAAATTAATTGTATAGGTCTCAAAAGAGTTTGATTATGCGACTTGATCAATAAGTGTAAACCGAGCTGTGGTTTACATATTTATGACTTGACATAACATGTACCATCAACTTTCTTTAAGTATTTCCTTACTGTTGACCGCCATAGATCAGGGAATATTTCCTTGAGTTTACTTTACCCAGGTAAAGTGTTTACAACACCCATGATACATCATACTCATCTAACTAACAAAACGTAAATTACAACATGTTTATATATGTACTGTCATGATGTGCTTCAAATTAATGTCAAATACCTAGATCATTATGTCTCATACTCCTATAATATAGACATCATATGCAGACAAACACCACAACTACAAACTTGGAATTTATATATCTATCTTTAATGCATGAATGATTTACACATGTATATTGTTCACTTACGTCATAAACAACCTGTTTCCTGAATGATGTGGCAATGCACTGTTCATGTTACACTCAAGGTCACAGTTTATTCAAGGTCAACTTATGAACGAAAGTGTCGTCTGCTCCAAAAAGAAAGTGTCTTTTGCACAAATCATTTATAAATAATGTTGTAGAGGTTGTTTCGTTTGAATAGAGTATAACATGATAATATTGTAATACATATAGTGTTTCATATAAACGAACACGATTTGCATAGATCATACTCTCTACAGGTGTATTAAGCTCACATCAATGCAGACGGATGTTAATTTCACAGGTAATCAGGTGCTTTGTGAAGTAAGATTTCTGAAAATCTAATGAGAAATTGACAAAATAAGGTTACTACAAATACTCAGGTACTTTATAAAATAAGATTTTTAATATCTAATAAGATATTCGATAAAATAAGGTTACTATAAATACTTGATTTAATAATGATACTAAAATACATGGTTATGACATTTATTCATCAAAATAAATATTAAATTCATTTTATAAAATATCGATAAGAAAATACATAAACCGATAGTAAATCACAAAGAATTGACTTAAATAACACCAATACGACTTACATTAACACAATCTTTTTTTTAATAAAAATTACTGTATCGGACATGTTTTTAAAGAACTAAATAACGTTGATAACGAGATGAGAATTGTATATACTTAACTGAATAAGAATAAAAAATAAGCAAAAATGCAGTGAATCTTTGATGTTAATGACGTTCAAGGATTGTAGTTATAGTGTGGATGGGACATTTGACAGTTATATCATAAACATATTATACATACCACCAAAGAACACATAAAGTATAAATCTGTAAATTATGATTTTTTTTATTGAAATAGTCATTGACCTTATATAATATCAGTAGACATTTTGTGTATTGTTTCAGCTGTTTCTAGTGATGGCTCATGTGCTGCATATAGATGTGTAAAACTGGGCCGACTTGTGTGACAATCAGCTGTCACTGACACATCAGCTGTAATGAGTGATGACGTAACAAGGTGAAGACACCAGGATCTACAGAATAAGGCAAATCACAGTTATAGGGGAGGCGGAGGGTTATATAATCATCTATACTTTTATCTATTTTATTTGTTATTTGTTTAGTCCTTTTGGCATACTTAATGTGTGATAATTGTAATAAGTATTTACCTCACAAGAGAGTGATAGAAGACACGATCAACCTGTCTCACCAAACTCAAACAGTTTCTTGAAATAAAAGATTGTGTTTACTCTGAGATAAATAAACCTTAACAATTACATCTGTATTAGAAAATGATAAACCATAATATTCCACCACCTAACCATGAATTCTGTAGTTTAATATCATGCTGCCACAAAAAGAGGGAAAGGCCACCTTTTAAACAGTAATTGAATCCTCTTTTTAGGCATGGATACTGCCAATAAAACAAATACAAAATAGGATTTATCTTTGGATGATGCAAAGCAAGCAATTAGAACTTAATGCATTGCCAAAACTAATAGACTATAAAGTTTATAGGGATATATTCACTTTTCAGAGTTGTTATTATATAAAACATTGTTTAAAAATATTTTTTCTTGATTAATATAATGATAAAATAGGATTGATCTATCAATAATATCACGAGATGAATTAAAAATAAAATTAAAATATATACATGTGGTAAACTTAAAGAGATACTAATAAGACTGAAAGAGTTATCTTTCTTACTCAGTGGGTTGGTTTGAATGAAAAGAAAAATCTATTTACTGTGGCGTCTTATTTTTAATTTTACAAAAATTGGCACGTTCTTAAAATGAAGAAACAGATGCAAATGCTTTTAAAGTTTTTTGGCAGTTACCTTTACTTATAAATTCCTTGACATCTCAGCAAAATGTATCCAGTAAACATATATTAGCAGGACAATTAAAAATAATGTGTTTTTCGGCAAATTTACTTAAAACACAATTAGAAAAAAATTCTTCTGTACATATTTAATTTGGTAGACTATTCGCGTGAAGTCAATACCAGAGAGAATAGATAAAAAAAACAATAGTAATATTCAAACAAAGACCCACTCTTTCACAAATTAAAGTCTGAATGATAAGTCACACAAATTTTTGCCTATGATGAGTTATTTTCATGTAATCATATTATTAAATTATTGAAAGTACAATCATGCAAAAACAAAAATGCTATAGAAAAAGTGGTTAATTTTACTATTGATTCGATCCAAACTTATGTAAATATGAACCAAAAATTTTTAAGACCACGTTTTTATACTTGCCTTACAAGTAAACACAGGGTATTCTTTATAGGTTATATGGCTATCTGTCTTGAAAAAAGAAATCTAAATACAAAAAAAGTAACAATTAATTAAATATTAGTAGAATCAGACAAAAAAAAAGGAAAAACAAAAAATCATTAAACTAACTTTTAAATTAAATTGATGATAACTTGAAATAATTTTCTAAATGATAACAACAATAAAAAAATCAAATAAACTAGTTTTTTTCATTAAGCTCAAAATGCATTGACAATTAAATGTTGATGAAATTAATTTCACATATACATTTAACACAAATGTGAATAAAGCATTTTCTTAGGTTGGTAAACATTAGATCATTTAAGAAATAGGAAAATAGATATTAAAACAAATCAGTGACTGTTAAAAGCATTACTTCAATAGTATTTTCTATAATTTTGTTCTACACTTACTAAGTATAAATCTCAGTAATACCTCTGTTTATGCCACTGCTGAAAGCCTGCAGTAAAGGTCAAGGAACATGATTCACGAAATGGGAACTTAAATGAATTTTGTTTTAAAGTAATAATCTTGGTACATGTATTAAGATATTCCTTTACAAAACGAAAATGCAAAATTGTTCGTAGGTGTAATGAACTTGTTAAAATTGAATCTCCGACTTAATACATCCCATCCCCTAGATCAGGACCCACAGGTGTGTCTGTGTGCTGTATGTAAGACTGGTGACATACTGACAAAGGATCTCCGTATTCTTCCACCCCGTAGGATCAGGAAACACAGTGTGTCTGTGGTGATCAAGACCACATTGGTCGTGTCTGTGGTGCTGTAATTGTAAGAACTCTGGTGAGCACATTACTGACAAAAAGGCGGATCTTCCGTATACTCCCACCCGCCTAGGGGATCAGACCCACAAGGTGTGCTGTGTTTTTACTGTATGTTAAGGGGGGGAACGTGGGAATTTAACTGGGACTAAGGATACTCCGATTGATTCTCCACCCCCTAGGCATCAGGGACCACAGGTTCTCCTGTGGTGATCAGGACCACAGGGGTGTGTCTGTGTTGATCCAGACCAACCAAGGTGTGTCTGTTGCGTTACTGTATGTTAAGACATTGGTGGACAATACTGACAAAGGATCCCCGGTATTTCTTCCACCCCCTAGGATCAGGACCACAGGTGTGTCTGTGGTACTGTATGTAAGACTGGTGACATACTGACAAAGGATCTCCGTATACTCCACTCCTAGGATCAGGACCACAGGTGTGTCTGTGGTACTGTTTGTAAGACTGGTGACATACTAACAAAGGGTCTCCGTATACTCCACCCCCTAGGATCAGGATCACAGGTGTGTCTGGTACTGTATGTAAGACTGATGACATACTGACAAAGGATCTCCGTATTCTCCACCCCCTAGGATCAGGACCACAGGTGTGTCTGTGGTGATCAGGACCACAGGTGTGTCTGTGGTACTGTATGTAAGACTGGTGACATACTGACAAAGGTCAGTCCTAATTAGTTTTACTTTAGCCTACAGTAGCAAGGATTGTGATGTATTGGTGTAGATCATATCGGAGAAAATACAAATCAATGCTGTCAAATGAAACATTCTTGTAAGATGATGACGCTATTCAAAGTAATATTTGAAGAAGTCTACTACTTGAAAAATAATTTTATATTTAAACTTTGTTTGGCCTTTATTATGGCTCATTTGCACCGCCACATTTCTACTTTTGGCTATTTGTTTTGCAGTTTCAATTTTAGTCGCCTACTACTAGTATTATTATGTTACAGTGATAGTTTATCACCCTGATCTCTTTATCATGGTTAGTGTAAACACATCTCCTATCCGCGGGAGTAACATCATGGCCGTTTTGTTGTCCATAGTGTTGTCATCATTGTTGGTGCTCACGTCTGCCACCTCTCAATGCTGTATGTATACCCAATGGGAGGGCGTGTTATTCTTTGGATACGCGTCGTCTGGGCAACAGGACTTCATCTTCTGTAACGGGACAGCTTCGGTATCATATGACCTAGTTAATGCAATGACATTTGTCAACTTTGAAATTTATAAACGATCAGCTTCGTCAATATCTGTGGACAAAGGCGTCGTCATCACTCATTTCAATAAGGTAACGATGTTTGTTACACATTACACTTTGTTTTGAATGGTTTACTCTATTGAGCTGGTGCTGTTGGTTTAATTCACCTTCTGATTAATACATCTTAGATATGAAGCATTCAAGTAAGGTGCATCAGTTTCAACCTTTCTGTAAACTCTTTGTTATATAAATAGTATTGTGAAGGAACATACATAAATTTTGTTTCTCAAAATAGTCGATTTTAGTGTTCATGTCAAGATAATTTGAACTGTATTCTAAATAGTGTTTGATAATTTATGTAAATATTGCATAATGGTTAAACGAGGACACCGACATTTTTTTGTTATTTCTAAGCTAGAATTCACAAAACCAAAGTGTTATCGATGGAAACATACTGTAAGGCATGTTTCACCATTACTGAAATGTGCAACTTAAACAAGGGAAATTGCATTAGATAATGGTAATTAGATTTTTCACTCCTTGCCATATAAACTTATTATTCACCAAGAGAAATCTACTGTTTTTATCTAATGTTCAGCTGACAACTCGGTATTCTCATGCAAAACACCATGCTTATCAAATTAATTCCATCAAAAATTATTACCTGCACTTTTTTATTTACAACATTTATATTATAGGGAGTGAAGTACATGATATCCACAGTGAACAAGACGTGTGAAAAAGGACCAGTTTCATCAACGAAAATGACCACGTATTGTGCATCTGGTAAGTGCCACAGGAACTATAATCAACATATAAATACATAGAAATGGTATCCACAATACGACTTATGGGTAGCTAAACAAATCCTAACTAGGACATACTTAATTAAATGTTTCACTTTACACCGGTTACTACGTTATGATTTAATTACGGTAATGATTTCAAGGCCATAATGTAGAATCAGTTCTGATATTTACCATGCCGAAGATGAATACACTGTCATGTACATGTCAAATAATGCTTGAGTTGGTGTTTGTAAGAATTTCAGGGCAGTAAAGGCCATCCACATGGGCAGGTTGGAGGTTCAATGGCGGTGACAAATATAGATATCCTCGAGGGGTTTATATACTCTACAATATATCAAGGTAGGATATAGTTAAACACTACATAGTTTTTATTATTATATGGTTAAAACACATTCTCAATGAAATGTTTCTAAAATATTAAAGCAGGTTTATTAAAAGCTGAATAAATTCATAATATTTAGCTGTGTTTTATTTACTTTTGTGTACCATAAAATAAAAGTGATAAATGGAAGAGCAAAATATATATTTATTTTAACAAAGTATCAATGATATTAACGTGAACATAATAGGCCATGGTTTCTCACATAAGGAAAATCAAATTTTAAAAAATCGGAACCATATCCGACTAAAACTTGTGTATATGTTACTACATTTTGTATGTACCATTTCCTAGCAGATACTTAGTACCACATAAGCAGCTTCCTCATCCTATGGAATGCTTAGGGACTAACAAACTTCCTGAAACATATTTTGTTTTATGGCAAATAAACATACGTGAACAATCATTCGTAGACGGTAGTATGGTTCAGCAGCAAAAAACATTCGTTATTATATCAAACATACAATGAGAAAAAAAATCAACATCACTTTAATAATTGTAATGAAATACGCATACGTGGATGAACTTTGTTTTGCAGTTTCCACGTAATCTGTTCCAGTACACGTAATTTAACCTTATCTGTCACTGAAATCTTTTGTAGATGGCTCAAACTGCATGCCATTGTTTGTATCGGGCATCATTAAGGCTCCTGGTCTGGGGATAGAGGGCGCTGCTGACTTCCTGGACCTACAGGAGGGCATCAGAGACCCAAACGTGTTTACTCCTCCGTCGTATTGTCCAGAACAGCCATCGAAGGTACGGGGACACATATTAATCAATCTTTTATTTGCACAAAAAGCAAGAACTGTTTTTTTATTGATGCATTTTTGAAACAATCGCTTTTCAACCTTTGTATTTTTATGTTATCTGATAATAAATTGTGTTCCTTTCTGTTCTGTATATTTTCAGGACAATGATAGCGACTCTTTCTTTGCCAGTCTTCTCCACAAAAAACAACAGAAATAATTGATGTAATATCGTATATGTATCTTGTTCCATCCTCTTTTACTCGTGTAGGTAGATCAAGCGAGAATCCCCGAATTAAACAAATGTACAGCGACAAACATGTGGTGTTGTTATTCTTTCCACCAAAAGGTGTTTGGGTTTTTGGTTTTTAAAAAACTGGTGTTCTTTTGTTTTTACATAACGTTGATGGATTCTTAGTTATAATTTTCTAATTCTTATTAAATTCGGATTTTGTTTTATTATCGCTAGCCTGTTTGCTTTACTTATGAATCGTTATTTGCATCAATATCTTATAATTCTTCATCATGACAATGTAACCCCTATTAGATATTTCAAGCACATCACCCGAATAATGGGGAAAATATTGCAATGGCATTTATAACGGTATCCTTTTCTGAAGTGTTCATCATATTGTAAAAATTGATTTGTGCTCAATGCTTCACACTCTCTTTCATTTCACAAACACTTTATTTGAACGCCTATTTCGTGAATGAAAGGCACGATCTGTACTGTACTATGTATGGAGAGCACTAGTGGCGACGCTAACAAAAAATCAAAACATTTTAATACGTGTTTGCGACATATTTGCAGAGAGGAATGAAGGTCATGCAGTGAAAACGTACGGGTAAAGAACTAATGGCCAAACAGATTCTCTAATTCAAAAGTGGGACTGGTTAGGACATAACGTCATGGAGTCAGCATCTAGCGTCTCACGCCAAGTCCTGACGTGACAGACACGTGGAAAGAGGTCTGCCTAACAGCAGGTGATGCTAGAGGCAATAGCCTGTCACATAAATGAGCGAACAGGGAACAAACTGAGAGGGAGCAATGGAAGCCCATAGCATCACCCAAAGACATTGTGTTGATGATGGTGGCATTATTAGAGAATAAACTCTCCAGAGTTACAATGTAAACTTTAATGCTTTCTTTGTATGACACATCAATGTGACCTTACTGTTATTATCTTATCACACATCGACACTATCAGCATCCTATAACTTAAGTATGTAGTGATATATAATCACACACTCGGCAAAATGGCCAGGTCTGTGTTCGGGTTTGTGTTTGTATACCTGTTGGTAGTCATTACACCTATAGTATCCAAACCGAAATGTTGCATGATCAACCAATGGGAGGGACTGCTTTATTTCGGTATCGGGGCGATGGATAGACAGAACGGTGCAGGGACACATGCATCTGACATGCCAGATTTGTATATAACCAATGGTACCGTCCACGTGTCTTACGACCTAGACAACGGACTGACATATCTCGGCTTCGAAAGGTATACCAGGTCTGTGCAGTCACCACCAGAACGCTCGCGAGGCAGTCTAATATCTAATTATAAAACGGTAAGTATTTACTGTAATTATACATATCATGGTACACTGGTAGTATAATACATGTCCAAAACCAATGACTAATAGAATCTTTCCCTACCTAGAGGGTGTGACAACAAATCACAACCTGAGGGGTAATTCATGAACGTCCAACTCGAGGCTTGCCGAGGGTTGGACATTCAGGAATTTCCCCGGGGGTTGTGATTTTGTTGTCATACCCTCATAGGTAGGGAACGATTCTTTTCCTCTCACATACAAAGGAAAAAGATGAGATATTAGCCTAAACAGAAGCATTTTCATCCCGCATGAAGTCATGACGTCACATAATTGCCTTTAGGTTCAAAAGGTTAGAGCGCGCAATTTGTCATACCCTAGGGGTTGACAAGAGAAATCTCTCACGGCTAAAACCGGTGAAAAATCAGTGAATGGTATGAGAAATATGTATGTATGTAGATTTTCAAAACGAAACTTCCTTAACAATATCATTTTATGATATTAGTAAACTCTGCCGATACCATATTAGTTAGAATTAAACAGGAATGGTATGAGGATTAACAGTACGTTAACGCTAATTACTGATGGGTAGATAGATCTATGGTTAACGCTAATTACTGATGGGTAGATAGATCTATGGCTGATCCAAGGTGTCTCACGGTGTTTCTTATTGGATGCGATGCACTGCAAGCAAGAACATAAACCACTGTTGGTGAATGTTACATGGATATCACTACAAAACCAACTCGTCGTATTTTGATATATTAAACCAATGTGTTTTGACCACTACACAGGGGCTTCAGTACTTAGTGTACGAGAACAAGACATGCGAGACATCCACATTGACAGACAATATGACGGCGTATTGTGCTTCAGGTCAGTTATGCTTAACAACGATAACCTAAATGTTTTTATCTTAATCAGTAACATTCGTGATTGACAACACAAAATAGACAAGCATCTTCCTTCTTTATTCCTCAAAATGTCACTTAAATATTCAAAAATATGGAAAAAGCATGATTTTATCGGCAGAAAGTTCAATTGTGCATTATCAACTATGAATAACAAGTCTTAGTGAAGTAATTCCAATGACATGGTCGTAAATAATGCTAAAGTAAATATTGACATTTGTGTAACGGCTTCAATTAAACTTAAGTGTAATCCTGATTATTTTCATGTATCTTGTTTTCAATAATTTTAGAATTCCTACAGAACGACAAGTTTCCATTTGGACATATTGTGGGTTTTACACCTGTCACCAATGTGGAGATTCTACCAGGCGACTTCTTCTCCAGTATCTACGTAACAGCTTACCAAGGTATACATGACAAGGGAGTAAGTTATGGCAATGGCAGACGATTTCTCTTCATCGGCAATTTCGTAATGACAATATCAGACCGGGATGTTGGCCTCTTTCTCTCTTATGCATTGAAAATTAGCCAGATTGACTATTTGCGGGCATACAAGAACTGCATACATCTTTTTCTATGTCAAATGGACTTTTGCTCTCTGACATGTTGATTTCTGTCGATTGTAAGTGTTTTATTACTCTTCCTAACAACTTGTTGTAGACGGTACGAACTGCATGCCACTCTACCTAGCCCTCACAAACAACTGGCCGGGATCAGGAAGTGCAGGAACTGGAGGTGCCGACATTCTGGACATCAAGTCTGGTATAGAGGATCCTTCAATATTTACACCACCGAGTTACTGTCCGAAAACTGTTACCGAGGTTAGTACATTATATCTGACAGATAACTACACTATAATAAAAGTATTTACGTCACCGAGTTACTGTCCGAAAACTGTTACCGAGGTTAGTACATTATATCTGACAGATAACTACACTATAATAAAAGTATTTACGTCACCGAGTTACTGTCCGAAAACTGTTACCGAGGTTAGTTACATTATCTGACAGATAACTATACTTTAATAAAAGTATTACAAACACCGAGTAACTATCCGAAAAACTGTTACCGAGGTCAGTATATACTCTGACAGATAACTGCAATATAATAAAGTATTTTACACACCGAGTAACTATCCGAAAACTGTTACCGAGGTTAGTACATTTATGATATCTGACAGATAACTGCAGTATAATAGAAGTATTCACGAAGACCTGAACATCACCATTTCATTAAAGGTACAATGTATATACTTCCACGTTAAATATAAACATACATCAATTAACTATGATAATATTTCGTATTAAACTCATGTTTTATTTAATGATTTTCAGAAACGCGAAGGATCCAATGTTTATTTCTTTCAAGCTTCTTTCATTAAGAATGGAAGTTGATGAAAATTCACACAAGAAAACAGACAACTTATTAAGGAATCATCCATATACCATGTAAATAGGATAATTTTGAGATTCATTATTTACTACTTACAAACTGATTAAGAGATCATTCCAATATTAGCAGGTGAAAACTTAAGAGATTATCCAATTACAATAAACTTTCAAGAGATCGTGAAAAGGAAAAAAGATTGAGAGATGATCATGGTCATGGAGTAAATACTTATCAAAATGGTTCATCTAATCCAACACTGACCGGGCTGCAAGTCTCGGGAAATGTGTCTCACTGATGCTGTAACATCAAGAGCTGATGGTCGTTTATTGTTACATTCTAAACAATCAACAGCAAGACAAAGTACAAAGACAATTTCTGGAACACTCGGCATTATCTTCAAATCAAGAATGATATTGTTATTAATGGTTTTTTCGAATGATTTTCGTGCGGCTGTTCTGTGACATAAATTTTGTTGTTATGTAAAAAGACCTGAATTGCATATTTCAGTGACAGCGTTCATTGTGGAGTGAATAAAACAAGAGGCCCAGAGGGCCTGTATTCGCTCAATCCTTGGTTTTTGTTAGTAATTATCACAAGTACTCTGCAATTGAGAAAAATAAGCAAATTGACTCCAAAGTTTAATTTTGATTCCCACCATACAATATAAGTGATACCTACAATGTATTATGGGCTTATCTACCTCTAGGTTCAGAGACGAAAGTCGTTTAAATGGCAAAATTAGCCTAATTCCTGGCCCTTTCGACCTGCATCATTGCCGTCAAGGCCCCTCGGGGGTCTAGCCCTCATCATTTGCACTAATTTGAATCAAACACCCTATAAAGATGCCACCATTTGCACTATAAGTGCTTATGCCATGCTTAGTTGCAGAGAAGAAGTCTGTTATAATGGAAATAGCCAAATTGGCCCCTTTTGACCCTCCCCCTCAGGCCCCGCGGGGTCATGCCCCATCATTTGACAATTTTGAATCCCCACCTCCTATAAAGATGTAACCATTGCATTATGAGGCTAATCTCATGTCTTAGCGGAGTTTCAGAGAAAAAGTCGTTATATAAATAGCCAATTGACCACTTCTTGACCCCGACCCTCAGGCCCCCGGGGGTCAGGCCCATCATTTGTACAATTTGATCCCCCACTATAAAGATACTACCATTGTCATTATGAGTGCTATACTCATTCTTAGTTTCAGAGAAGAAGTCGTTTAAATGGAAATAGCCAAATTGGCCCCTTTCGACCCTGCCCCTGCAGGCCCTCCGTGGGGGGTCAGCCCATCATTTTGCACATTTTGAATCCGCCACCCTAATAAAGCGATGCTTACCATTGCATTATTGGGTGCTATACCATGCTTAGTTTCAGAAAGAAGTTGTTTATATGGAAATAGCCCAGAATTGGTCCCCTTTTGAACCCGCCCCTCTCAGGCCCCCTGGGGGTCCGCACATTCATTTGTACAACTTTTAATCCCCACCCTATTTTAACGATACTACCATTGCATTTATGAGTGCTATCTCATGCTTTAGTTTCAGAGAAGAAGTCTTTATATGGAATAGCCCAAATTGTCCCCTTTTCGACCCCCCCTCAGGCCCCCGGCGGGGTCAGCCCCATTCATTTGTACATATTTTGATCCCCAACCTATAAGATAAGCTACCATTGCATTATGAGTGCTATCCCATCTTGTTTCAGAGAAGAAGTCGTTTATGGTGAAATAGCCAAATTGACCCCATTTGACCCTGCCCCTCAGGCCCCCGGGGGTCAGGCCCCATCATTTGTTACAATTTTTGAATCCCCACCCTATAAGGATGCTACGCATAATTTTGCATTATGGGTGCTATCCCATGCTTTGGTTTCAGGAGAAGAAGTCGTTTATATGGAAATAGCCAAATTACCCCTTTTGGCCCCGCCCCTCAAGGCCCCTGGGGGGTCAGCCACCATCATTTGTACAATTTTAATCCCCACAGCTATAA
>SAYR01018338.1:300238-329699 GCA_004382745.1 Argopecten irradians irradians
TAAATTAGACTTGTCAAAGATATGTAACCCTGATTAAATAAAAGATTTTGATTATTATTAATATTATTGTTATGGGTGTTTTTTATTTATAAAAATCATTCATGTGATAATGGGCTCACTCGTTTTGGGCTGCAGCGTGCAGGTATTCGACTCTTGGGCGAAAAACTTACTCGTTTGTGAAGTCTCCTCCGGCTCGTTCCTCACGACGGTCGGCGGTCTGCTTACTGAATACCTCGAGAGCAGTAATGCTGCTTCACCCGAACTCTTAAATCATGTCTAATGATCATGGATTGATTGATGGTTGAATCGCCATTCAACAATCGTGCTGCAAGCAGAGAGGATTAAGAGCATCCTCCTGCCTCGCTGAAAGCGTCGCCGCCCTGTGTGAGGAGGGTGCCAGGCTCTGAGGCTCTCGGAGTCGCATGATCTACCAAGCCATCAACGTCTGTTATAAGCGGCTGATACATTGACGCTTTCTGCTCTCCCGCTCGATGAAACATATAGTAGTTATCAAGCGGTGGCAAGACGGTGTCACGTGGTTCGCGAGAGATCTCTCATCTCTGATAACTTGCCTTACCTGTGTCTAACGTTCTTTTCTTATCTTTGGTGGCCGCTGATGGCCGTTTGCGCCGAGGGCCACGCCGATTGCCAAAAGGAGTTGATTCCATTGGTTCGACATGGGAGGAATCTAACTCTCGCCCAGTGTAGGAAGTGAAGAGTCTGTGAGGAAGGCTCCTGGGTTCTGCCTCTGGCCGAGACATACCAAATCTGTTTAGCGCTCCGCAAAAAGGGAGTGGGACGGACTCGGTTCGGCCCGTTGTCAGTATTAATGTGACCCGGTGGAGTGTGTGCTTGGTGTCTTCGGCGCATGCTCCAGTGATATAAGTATTTTTGTTTCAAACCTTTTTCTTATAAAAGTGCAAAAGTTCCCACCTAATACAAGAGACACAACAGGAATATACCGCAGTCTCCGAAACACGAGGCACCTCCACAACATACACCCAACATCACCAGCATACATGGGAGGGCCCACGGTCCTTACATGACCATCAGTGTAAAAGGACTTTAATTAATCAAACAACAAAACAAACAAATTAAAATTAAGGCTATTGTCTTGTAATACACTGTTTGTCTCCGATCAACTTAATAGTGATGGCCAGCAGGCCATATTGTAAATTAGACTTGTCAAATATGTAACCCAGGATTAACTAAAGATTTTATCATTATTAATATTATTGTTATGGGTGTTTTTTATTTAAAACAATTCATTTCCCATGTGAATAATGGGCTTCAACTGCGTTTTGCTGCAGCGTGCAGCGTAATTGCACTCTTGGGTCGATAAATTACTGTTTGTGAAGTCCCCTTCCGGGCTGTCCTCACACGAGTCCGCGGTCTGCTTACTTGAAATAGGGACCGCAAATTAAAACTCAAAAATAGATTCCTGGAATCCTCCTTATTGGGGCACAAGATTTCATAGAGAGGTGAATGTTTCGGAAGCCTGCTGATTGGGTATCGCAGGGTGCATCAGTTTCAAATGTTTAATGTGTGGCGTTGGGCAATACATGTAGATGTAAAATATATAAAGAATTTTAAAAAATTCTGTCAAGTGTGTGTCTGACAGGGGAGTAATCAATATTGAACTTTGTGCATGAATATTGTGGTCAATTTTTCTGCTGGCGAATTCAAGCATAAGGTGGCACCCCCATAAAGTTTAGGCAAGACTGGTAGATCCTTTATTTCTTTTATCACAGGTATGGCGAAGATGCCATTCTTCAAGATTACGTGACACGGTGACGAGACTTGAAAACTCCAATTTTACCTTGACAAGCGCAGCAAATCGTTAACATATCGTATATAGCGAAATCATTTGGTTCTGCGGTCTGCTAATAGGATGACAACCGGATATGACGTCTTTCTCGTCATATTCAGCGTCCTGGACCCCATTTGACTGAACCCAATCTGCAATCGTATTTGACTGGAAATCTGAGTGTTGAAGTATTATTTGGCTTGTATTTTATAAATATTTGGTAGCTATTTTCTAGTATGGGAGGCTTTCTGTCTGGATAACGAACTGTTAATTGGTGGATTTTTTGAAAGTCAACATAACACATATTTGTTAATATAGCTAGCACATGAACGAATATCTTAGAAAGTGATTATACTAGAAGATGTTTTTGTCACGATTATGACACAGGGGCTTGGGGCATATGACACAGGGGCTAGGTCCTGGCCTGGGGGCGGGGGGGGGGGGTACATGTAAGACGTCTGGCGCTTAGAATATCTTAGAATCATGATGTGGTATTTCAATGATATTTAGTAAACTTCTCTGGAATCGCGTGATACACGTTGATTAGGAGTTATTCAAGTCTTATAATCGAGGCTTTAGGCATTATCTCTTTCCCTGTATTTATCTATTTATCTTCAATCACTATTCTATTTATCTGTATATGTAAGTCAAATATTTTATATATAAATTCATCAAATGGATATAGTGTTGTTTGGTTCTGTAAATGAACAGTATAGTCTTCTTTTTCAAAATTAAATGTTCAAGACTGGTCAGGAATAGGTAATAGATTCAGGCTGTAGGACGGTGGTTTTCATTTTGATACTCTGGGTTCCTCCAAGTATTGACACATCCTTAAATGGCCATGAACCCTAATCGATCTATATAAAACATTTTCTGTTTTTGTGTTCATTAATCAGCTACTTTAACTCTTTCATTTTAGTCATTTATTTATTAATTTATACATTTCTTCTGTTTCAGCCAAGCTTTGACCATGGTACCTTTTGGGCCGACCAGTTTAACAGCTTTTTCCTGACATGAAGACAACGCCAAGGGGAGTTAACTCATTTCATGAAAATACTAGACAGATTACCTTTCCATAATTGACCTGAGTATTTAATTGTGAGTATAATTTGTGGGTTTTTTTTCTATATATTTCTCTCATATACCTCTTTGGTTCAATTATCAGTGCTATTAATTTCTTCGAGATGGATAGTCGAGTGAAATTCGAGTTATCTCCCTTCCATTGTCTGTACATTTGTAGGTCTCTGGTAAACGGGGTTTTTGGCGAGGATCACCTCGCCATTGTGATCCTGGTTGCAAAATTCTCTTACAGTCAATTTCCTCAATATGATTGGCTTAGAAATTGCTCGCAGATACTAGCGCTCCTAGCGGCAGTGTATTCAACAACTTTGATTTTACCGGGAATTTTAAATAGCAAATTTTGAATATGAAAGTTACCGATATAAGCGTATCTGCAACGTTGAAATAGGAATAGTATATTACGGCTTTTATATCCTTACTATATACACTATCCAAAAGATCTTCTGTTTGAAAATTTTCACCTGAATTATTTACAAAGTATCTAGACTTTTCGTTCCCAAAATGGTGTTTACAATGAATGAAGACGTTTCGTCCCAAAAATGCTTCGCTTCGAAGCTGGTTCCCCCCAGTCGTTTACTCCCTATTAGTGAAAGTTATCCCGCAATGGAAAAAAAATGAAATCAATATTTCACCTCGAACACCAAAATTGATACCTTAATGAATTTTGTAATTTGAATCAAATTTGTCTCGGAGCAAATGCATTTCATGGCGAAATGGAAATGCATTTATCACGGCTGTGTTATGGCACATGGCGTTCATCCGGAACTACAATGGAAGAAAGACAACTCTAACAAAATTTTGGACAAATTTGGTCTACTGATAAAATAGTACGTGACGGGCGGTGAACATTTTGTAAATGTTCAAGGTGGCGTAATCTTAAAACTAACGGCAGTTAATAAGGTATGAATATTTACCACATCCATAATTATCGATAATTTTATAAGCACATGTATAAATATCAGATTATATCCATATACTAAAGTACGTTCAGAGATTACCACTAAACCATACTTTTAAAACATTTTAGTTATTTTCACCACAGGAGCTTGACGTTCTGATCATATACATACAGCATATTCATTAAACTAGGTAATAAGAAGTAAATTTTTGGCCGAATGACATAAATCATATATGGAATGTTCATAGTTCATATAACTCGAAGTGATATTTTTTGGACTACTAGATCGACGAAAATGCCGATTTCTTTTTCATAATTCTTCCGTAAAACGGCACTTAAAAAGCTGTTTCAATCTGTAACAAATCTAGAGAAATTAATTGTTAATTGTTTAGCAATTATCCTGAGTTATATTTTACCAACAAGCATCAGAGATTAGCAATCAAAACTTACATAAACATATTCCCGACTCTCACTTGCATTGTGTGATCACTCGAACGAAACTAATCTCTACCACCTGGCACAGTCTTAGAAATGCAATCGCACAAAAGCCCACATGATCACTGTTTTTAGTACGATTACATCTTAGGGTGTGAACAATGTTAGTTTTTTTTTTAACTTTTCACTCAACAAAATAGACTTTACGCTTTTCATGATCAGCACCATCATTTTCTGTATAACTTATTAATTTACCACTGTACCCATGCATACGTGTGTATATTTATACTTCTTTGTGCACATTATATAACAACTGCTATATTACAAACAATTTATGAAGGACAAAACGCTTACATGTAAGAACAGGAGGACTGAAGAACAGCGGGAATTAAACTTCAATAATATTTCCTCTATGCTGGTATTGGTATTTATGATTAAAATGTTTAATTATATGATATTAGCCTTTTCAGTAATTACTCTGTTAACACATTTATTGTTTCCTTATGTTTTACAGAATGTCAGCATGCATGTTTCATTTCAACTGGAAACAGTCTAGGAGAAGAATTGTGTGAACAAAAAGAAGTAATTTTCCACTGTGGAAGCTTAATATTTTAATAATTATCAATCCGAAAAAATTACTATCATCATCTTCAAATTCCTTATTGTGAATTTAACTGTAATATGATTTAAGCATATACATGACATTTGTTTATATTCTATGACATGTACATGCTTGAAATGAAATGAATAAATAAAAGATAATTTAAATTTAAAACACAATATGACATTAGCTGGTATATTTTTTGTCAAAAACATTTTAAGCTTATCGTTCATAACACACTAATCATCACCTTCGAGACAATTTAATGAAAATCGATTAAACATTAATTTGTATAACACAGGTCGTCTTATGTTTTCCCCGCCTTGGCTATCAATGTATTAATTTTACCTTTTTTTTCGGTCACCACATGAACTGCCTTTCAATCAATCACACCAATGAGACATACATTTACTGCATTCATTATAACACTGTAAGGCAATTCTGCAAGATCAACGAATATTGTTGATTTACCTTGAATATCTACATGCACAGTATGGTACCATATGTAACAGGAGAGGAGAAAATGTAGCGGCAAGACCGGGATTCGATCCCGGGACTCTCCGAACACTAGCTAAGTGCTCTACCGTGCTCTACCTTGTCATCGATAATCGACCCAGTCCAGTCCCGCTACACTCCTCCCCCCTTTTTTGAATACATACGAGACCCTTTCAAACACCACAACCGTTGGCTATTTAGTTGGGTGCCAATTCTGTAACAGGAGAGAAGAAAATGTAGCTCTTCCGACTGAGCTACTTCCTATTTTCAATCTACCTTTATGACTTAGAATCTTACCTGGTGGAAAAGAATATTTTGTCTTACAAATCTCGACAAATTATGCACACTGTGATTGTTGCAAGCTAAACTGCGTATCCGCTAGCTGATTACTGTTGATTGTTAATGATCTCAAACACACCAATTACTTATTGTGCCAATGTAAATATATTCTACTCTTTTCAAATATTCTGATTACTATTCATGTGTAATATCTCAAAACATCGACATGTGCACGGAGTAAGGCGGACCAGACAGCCGATGTTTTGGACATCTGCTAGATATTTCAGTTTCAGGTTACGGTGGCCAATAAAAGAAAACAAACACAATGTGGTTTTCATATGTTATTACTTCTAAATACAACACTTTTTGTGCAAGTTGTCAAGCATTAATGGGGAATATTTTGCATTGAAATTGTCACCTTCATACATCGGTTTTGGGACTCCCTGGACATTGTATTTCCCCATTTTTTGTTGCGCAAAATATACTGATAGTAGATTTTTTTACGCATTTTCAGCCCTAAAAAGTACCTGCGCAAATTATACAAGTTTTTTCGGTATATGATATTGGAATGTATCCCAAACTTTTTATCATATTATTTGCCAATAACACTGTTATGATATCAGAAATATTTTATGGTCTACAACAAATGTTACCTGAATTTTAACAATATTGTATAACATGGAAATGAGAACTTAATATCAGAAAGATAAAAATTGTGATATTCTCAAGACGTAAATCGGTACCACAACACCAGTTAATGTTATGGAATACAGAATTAGATTCATAAGAATTGTTTACATATCTAGGTACAGAACATAATGTTAATGGTAGCGTTTTTAAAGAAAGGGAAAAAACCTGCTGAACAAACAATTAAATCGGTGTTTGCTATTTATAAGAAATAAAGGAATGTATCTCTCCCTGTTCATCTTAAACTGAAAATATTTGATTCACTTGTAATGACAGTTTTAGTATACTCATCAGAGGTATGGGGATTTGAAAATAAAAAAAAATGTTGTAGAAAAATTCAGTTGTAATTTTGTAAAACAATCCTGAAGTTAAGAAAGTGTACAAACAATTTCATGGTCTATGGTGAGCTAACAAGTTATCCGGTTTGAATTGAAGTTCGGATACAATGTATATCAATCAACTTGCTGTTTTACAAAAGAATAGTTACAAAACTTGTTAAAAGTAGACCAATTGACCAATTTATTCAAAAATCACGTGGTGATATTGATAAGTCTTCTAAAGGACATACATATTCTATATTTAAGACATTTTGTCATAGAAAAGTACGCCTCTTGTCTTTCTCTGCTGCAAACGATACTTGTTAACTGATACTGTGGTCCCAGGAACTTGATGACAATAGTCATTAAGAATGGATATTTTCATTAACATCAAATTAACAAGGAAAATGCTGAATGTGTTATAAAATCATTTGACATATAACATCATAGGAAATATTAGAATAGGCTTCCAAGATTTTAGTATGTGTCTCTTATTTTACACCTTGGTGTCCAGGGAATCCTCAAAAGTCCAAACTGGAAGGAACACCAGCCAAATGTATTTCTTATTGTACAAAACTACAGTAGTATTGACCTTAAAAATATATTTCTCCTATCATCAAGACCGAGCCATTTAGTACTTTCAGTACTTTGATTTGTTATGTAAAAGACTGAATTGCATTTCAGTGACAGCGTTCATTGTGGAGTGAATAAAAAAAGCACTCAACAAAACCATCAATGTTTCACTGACCTTTATTTATAAAGTTGCAAACATAGACAGGTGTTTGGACTGCTTTAGTGATAAAAGATTCTCATACAACGATGGTCAACAGAGACCTTCCTGCTTAGTCAACTTTACACTTATTGCTAATAATACATCTCTCATCCCACACAAATCTTTCCATGAAGGCAACAAACACATTTAAAAACACATTTTTTTACATGCATGTTTTCTTTAAAACTGCATTGACCTTTGATCTCGTACAAAAAATTCGTACTGCATATACATTTACAACGTGTTTTAACCTTCAATATTATATCACACATTTACAGTCACTTTCAACATTTTTGTTAACCTTTTGGTTTAACACTACACACGGACATCTCATCATTAATATTGACCAATGCCGCACCACGTATCCACTCACATCTCACACGTCAAACCTCTACTTCACCTTTGACCTCATAATTCACTTAACCTCTGACTTTATCTAACGGCCAATTTGCTAACAACCTTGTATTCTGCTTGATACCCTTCAGCCAACATAATATATTCATATCCAACTATGACCTTACAAATTTACCTTTGTAAATGACTTGCTATTCACTCCATGTTATAACTATAATAAACATTTTCTTGGTCTTCAACTCCACATCGTACTTTTAACTTGGCCTTTGATGTTTTATCCAACTTGACCTATGGCTTTTGCTTCTACATTCACCTCATATGACCTTCACACAGTTACTCACATTGACCGCTTACTTATAATTAACTTTGCTCTTAGTTTTCCTTCTAATATTCACCTTGACCTCTGACCTTCACTTATATATTGACCTTGATCTAAGATCACATACATTGTTGCGCTACTGAGTACACATTCTACTGATGTGTGATCCTTTCCAGCCGCCTACTGAACAGTTGTAAACTATTGGACCTTATATCAACAACATATTACAAAACGTGTGACCTTTCCGGCCTCTAAACCCCAGTTGACCTTGACCTGCGATCAATATAAACATCCTACTACATTGCAGTAGTAGAAAGCTACAGCTAACTATGACAATATGTATACCATGAGTTTAGGTCAATCTATTTGTATGTGTCAATCTCATCTCCTCCACGCAGACTCACTCATCCTTATAAATAGTTACCAATATATATTATAAATACGATCACAGTAGCTAGCTGTATGTTTACAACACTTTAGTTGATAATAAACTACTACACATATAACAATTTACCACTGAAAAGTCATTACCTGGAACCCAATGAGGATTTCGCTTTATTTACTCTACAGCAACATCCTCAATTTGCAGATTTCTGACGTCAGCAAAAAAATATTATCATGAAATCTGAGCATAAGGAATATCCTCTGTTTGTAGTTTCTATGTGTTCTATATTTACTAAACATTTAGATGTTACTTATTCTAAATATGTGCACCAGTTTCTACAAAAGTATAATGTAAACATGGAGATAGGAACATTTTTGCTATAAATTTTAGCAATGCTACCACTATAATTTCTATACGATGTGTAAGCATTACTTCTTGCTTGATTTGGTAGTTATGAGGGTTAATCAACTATCCCAATCAGATTTAGCAAATTAACCACTCTGAAAAATAAAGATGTCTACAGTATTTTATACTACATGTATTTTCATCCCGGTCAATCAGAGTTACTCCCCTTTGTTTTACTCTGCTGTCAGTACTGAGTACAGAGTGATAAAAAGGGACATAACTCTGGTAGATAAGAATGCAGTATATTTTAATTAAAATATGACAATCTGCACCACATAAATATTTAAACACAAACATATACTGATGATTGTCATTGTGGAGTCAGGGTATACCATCTCCTTACCATTAAACAAATAAATAAGATTATGCTATAAATATACATACAAATTGTAACAGATCTCTCTTAAAGCAGTAATGAGTGGAAAGATTTGTTAAAATGCCCTGGCTAGTTAACATTAAATGAGAGAAAAAGCAGTTACATGTGGAAAAATTTGTTAAAATGCCCTGGCTATAAAACATGCATTATATCAGTAAAAACAATTCATTCATGCTATAAGCACTGGCCTTTTTCATTTCATGCAGCCTAGCCTGATATAGCCACTTTGTTTATCACAGATCCTCAACTATAATCTATTATACAAATATAATGTGAACATTTCCCCTGGTATTCACTCTGGAAGGTTATTTTTATACCGTATAGCCGTCAGTTTTCTCTGTAGTTCCATGATTATTATGAATCAATTCTGACAAATTAGAATTTCCTGATAAGGCTATAAGTGTATATATAGGATTTATCTTAAACTATTTAAAATGGAATGAAATTTTTGTGATTACATCAATGTGCCAGTATATCGTGATGATGCAGTAGTGAATACCAACCTACTTATAAAAGTGAAGACTGGGACAGCTTTTGTGGATAAATATGAAAACGAAAGAAAAATATGGAGTTTTTGGAGCAATGAAACAAAACATTATACACATGACATTTACAATATAAGCCCTACAAAATTAGGATGGGGAGATTTCACGTAAAATCACAAAGAGTGCATTATCAAATACACAACAGAATCTTAGAAAAGGCTTACTATATACAAATCTTTTCTTTTTTATTGCTGTAATTGGCTATTTATTGCTAATGTTATGAGAGGTTTAAGTAAGACTATGATCATGGAGATTTCATCAAAATAAAGTAGGCAAGATTCCTTGTCTAGAGAGATATGATATCTTGTATGCTTTAATATCATATATCATTGTGTCCAGTTCAGTTTTAGGGTAGAAGTTTAGGTTTCCCATTATCCGTCACAATGAACAAGCATATCTTCCATGTGCACAGGTAATATCTTCTTTAAAAATGCGATCAATGTACAAGTTAACACAAGGGCATGAGTTTGGATTAATTCCAAGCTCCTGTGTTTTCACTACAAAGCTCCTGTAACATATAATGAGAGCCATAAAACAAATCTTAACTCCAGGGGACAGACACAAAGTTTTAAACAATAACATGATCAATCTCAACAATCAGAAACGATTTAACAAAATCACAGCTTTTGACATTACACAGTATAAACCAGATATAAAATAGTCCTAACAAAGACATCTAGTCATGAGATAACATGTATCCAGTGGTCTATACGCCGACTACTTCTCACACACACATTATTTACATTGTATGGCAGGGATGAACCTGCATCACAAATAACTTGTGAAATAGATTCACCAAAATAAATCAGAAATTGAATCAGAAAATCCTGTACATTACAGAACTGTATAGAAGGCCTGTGTTCTAGACTAAAGTAAAAGAACAAAAGAATGTTATCATGTTACACTTCTTATCAACACTAAAAAGAAATTTACAAATTTATTATTCTTTTAATTGCTTTGTAAATCAATAAAGTTTGAATAATATGCTATTATTTTTCTTCACATTATGAAAATAAAGGATTTCAAATGAGTGGCTATGTGATATGAAATTTATCAAACAAGTTCAATTTGGGATGCCAGGAACCTTAAAGTGAGTGGCATATCAAAAACATTTAACGAGTTTGATAAATTTCATATCACATAGTCACGAGTGTAAGATTCTATTTATCACATAACTTTTAGTAATAGAAATATAAGTAAAACTTTCAATTTCCTTTCTATACACAACAGTAGAAATCCAGCTCGGATATGACATTTCCGTATACTGAGACAATCATGCGACGTCCTATAGATTATAACGCCAAAACTATGTGTGACGTCATAATAGTGTTATTACACGTGTGTCTTACGATATTTATGACATGGCCGTATGACATAGCTGAACGATCCCGTTATGTGATAAATTAAGTTTCAATATAAACAAATAGATTAACTTCAGTGATGATTTAGAAGAAAAGTTTTAAAAGTAGTGAGAAAAAAATCAACAAGTTTATCATAAAGGAAGGAAAACTTAAAGGTGTCACTATGACAAAAGGTTGTTTGAGCAAGTGAGCTAACAAGAGGCACATGGGGTATTTTCTAAACTGATATAAATGATACAAACTGTTTATAGACCTTAGTTCGATTCTGCAGCGAGCTCTGAAAATATCGAAGAACTAGACATGGATGGTTTATCAAAGATTTAGGGTAAACACCATAGAATACGGAAGTGAAATTTAACTCGCACGTAGAGAAAACACACAGTCAAACAAAACACATTAGTGGTAATTGTGGTGAAAACATTGGGGAGTTTTTAATAGAATCTATCCTATTTTAGAAAAAATAATCATCTCTTTGGACCAGCCTTGTCTAAAACCTTCATGACCTGTAGGAATATTTAATAGATCTTTTAAGGTTCATGAATGAAATGTCGTATATCAAAATCAATCACTTTGTCTGCAGAGATGCATGTTAATCTTAATACTGACTAGGATATATCTACATGAAGGCCATCTCAGAGACTTATTTTGACTAGTTTTTGAGAAGTTGAAACAGAATCATCGGACGGAGGCAAGACATATCAACAACACAGGAAGTTTGTACCCTTATGTTAGAAAGTTCATTCAAAAGGTAATCAGTACAACATGTATATTGATTTAATATCTACTTTGTGCACCAACAACCTGTATTATCTCACTTTGATTAAGATCTTCAGAGCATATCGAAAATTAAAATGCACAACTTTCTCGCAAGATATAACTTTCACAGACATCTCTCACTTACATTCCTCTGTTTGGGTATTTTCATAAGCCAACAGTGGCATATAACTGCTTAAAAAATAGTAAAATAATTTAATGGACACTGTAACAAAAATGCAAATAACACTAAAAATCATTGATTTGATCAAGTGAAAAATCATAAAACTAGGTATCGTTGATCTGAACATGTCTTTTGACGAAGTCAACCAAAATAATTATCATATCGGTTCTAAGCTACTTCTGAATGACCTTTCAGAGGGATAGGGGCATTTATATTAAAATTCCATTGGGATAAAATTCTTATTGTACCAAATCAAATATTTTCAAACAAAACTTGTTTTTGTAACAGCCCTAAACTGATCAATGGTGGGCTAACCTTAACATAAACAATATGATACAGCTCTGATGACTAAACATTCACATAAAATCACTCTGTATTTTAGGGTATCAAACACTCAGACATCTTTATATCAATCAGGCTAGGATTCCTGCAGTTTCGGACACAGAACTTCCTGTCTCTAATTAATGTCTGGGCCATGTAAAGGAAATTTCTGAATTCAAAAAGACTTCAGGAAAATTACTGATGTGAAAATCTTCTGATATAAGACAAACAAAGCTGTTGATGATTGGACAGTTGATTATCACCATTATACAGATAAACAACTGTGTAATTCATTGATTTTCTGTATGACGACCCTGTTTGTTATCCGTGTAAGACAATGACCCTGTTTTAAATAAATTTGATAGTACCGGGTGTGATATTGTCTCATTTGAAGTGACGAAGCACCAAGAATATAAAACTTGTGATCTGCACCTTCTTAGGTATTTGAGATCCCCTCTACCCTTTGTCCACCTCTCCTTCCTGGGTATTTGAGATCCCTCAACCCTTTGTTCATCTCTCCGACAACTGTATACCCCTTAGCTATCATTCCTTCAGTCTAAGCAGCTGTCCCGAGGTAGTCTGAACACTGAAAACAAAACACAGGCAGTTTTAATAACCACAATGTCTTATACAATGAAAATATCATATTAAATATTTGAGAGTTACCCCAATTAAAGAAAAAACAATTTTTAGTTTTCTAATTTCTTATATATCCAAACAAAATTGAGGCATAATTAACAAGAATTGAAGAAAACTGAATTGGTTACCACGTTTTCCTATTAAAGGCGTTTTGTTCCCAATGACAGTGACATGAGTGGCATTACTAAATTAAAGAACAGTTATGAAAACTGTCGTGTTCTGAGGGACCTTCAGTACTTAAAACCTTTCTATTTCTTGTATTGACCCGTGACAACACACACACACACACATACACCCCACACACACAACACACAAAGTCACAAACACACAGTCACACACACACACAACCTTCTACTCACCAATGGACTAATTCACCACCAATGATGTCGTGTACGTGGTAAATCAGTCCCAAACGACAGATCTTTGGCCACTTTCTCTGTTCAAGATCCTAAAATATACATTTTTGTTTTTTAAAAGTAAGATTTCCAACTGCTGTGCAATAAAAGGGTGAGAGTGAAATACACTAATAGTCAGCTGGAAATTTTCATTTCGCCATTAGCAAAGGTAAACATTTCATTGTGTGTGGGGGTGGGGGGGGGGGATGGGATGGAGAGGAGAGTTTTATATGCTAATTTCTCCCTTGTATATTTATATTTACAAAATATTGTGTGTGTGTGTGTGTGGGGGGGGGGGGGGCTAATTTCTCCCATAAAATAAATATCCACATTTACAGTAAGTGATTTGTAATAATTAACACATATCACAGTGTTAAACACTAGAGCACATATCAATACCACATTTCAAATGAGATGTAAAATGTCAGGAAAGAAAACACAACCATTCAACTTTTAATTATTTTGTTGCACAAAATACCACAACTGATCAACAATATTTAGAGAGAGTATACCAACCTTTCTCAGGATCTCTTTGTATTTACATTTCCTGATCATTGTAAGGACCGCTTTCCTGCCCCGCAGGAAACACTTCATAAAGGTGCCAGCATTGGGAATAGACAGCCACCAGTTTCCAAGGTCTTTTACTGTTATCACAGAAGCTTTCACCAGTTGTCTACAATAGTAACAACAATATAGCAAAATACAGCATTTACTGAAAAACTTAATCTCTCTAAACAACAAATTCAATAATATGGAAATGTATACTGAACACCTATTACCTACATTAGTTTCAATATTGCAGAACTAATATTACAGTGTAATTATATATTAAACTGGATTTTACTGGGGCCAGCATATTTGGTGGTATAGTCAGGTTCCAAGATTATACACATAAAAATAAATGTTTGTTTAGGGTTACATTGGCAAAAAATTTTTTTTTTTCTTAGTGTTTTTCATTCTAAAATGATGGCTAGAACCGGATTCAGAGATTGAAATCCCGACTTTTTAATATTTTTTTTGTGAAAAGTGGAAAAAAAATTAGGGTCGGTCGGGTAACTCTAAACAGACATATTTTGTTTTAGGCCTTATTATAAATAGAGGATCTTACATGAGCGGCTATGCGATATGAAATTTATCAAACGAGTTCAATACTTTGATATGCAACGAACCTTTATCAAATTATTTGACGGGTTTGATAAATGTCATATCACATAGTCATGTGTGTGAGATTCTATTTATCACATAATTTTTATTAATAGAAATATAAGTAAAACTTTGTCTCCATATAAAACAGTAGAAATCTGGCTCTGATCTGACGTTTGTCTACATAGACAATCATACGACGTAATATATAGATTATTACACATGTATCTTACGATATTTATGACATGGCTGTATGACATGGCTGAGGGGCCAGTTATGTGATAAATCAAGATTTAAGAAGGAGAACATTCCACACCAGATCCATAATGTTGTTGAACACAATACTATCCAATTTAAATTTGCACACATATAATTTCTCACTTAATGTACTTCAAATGACTTACGATAAAATGAATTAGTTAATTATCATATCGATCCTGAATAGCAGATTGTAACCTCCATACAAAATATAGTATACTGGTTACTGCTTACACTGCCTTCATTTTTTTATGGGAATAGTTTGTATCCACCTATATCTGTATACAACGTGTACTTACGTGATCTCTAAGTCTGAGAATCTATAATCTGTCATCAGCGTCTCCTTAGTTACACACACGTCTTGACCCTATATCTGTATACAACGTGTACTTACGTGATCTCTAAGTCTGAGAATCTATAATCTGTCATCAGCGTCTCCTTAGTTACACACACGTCTTGACACTTTTTAACAACATTAGCACTAAATCTCTCTGAAAGAAAACAAAACCAATGTATTATAAGACAACAAAATAATCTTAATGAATTTTCAAAGAAAATTTTAAGAACAAACTCAATTGTATTTTACATTGAGTCAGATACAAATGTAATATGCAACAGACAAAACTGAGGTTCAAGCAAAATAGTTTGACTTGTTAGGAAAGCCATGGTAGATTGCTAACTGTCTGATGTTGAAGTATGTGAACAGTAATGAGTGTTGGATATGAATGAATTATTCCTGTAGTATGAAAAAAACAAAAATGAAAATTAAATGTGACCTCACCAATTAAGATAGGACTCATGGACAAGCCTGTCATTGTTTTTGTCACATGCTCCTCATAGTCGTTGGTAAATAGGATACAGTACTCGTCAGCTTCAGATCCGAGCTTGAAGAGCTTCACCAGCCCACGCTTCCTCAGATCATTCTACAAATATCAAACAATAGTAACACTCTGTAAATGATAATACATACATTTACTGTTCTGGAAACAAAACATATGTAGGTTCATTCTTATATGTTGGCTCTCAAAAAAAGTTCTCTCTTCTTATAAATTCAAATATGCAATTCTGCACATAGCAAATATACATGGATATACACAAACATCTAGTAAAAAATTCTCATATTTGATGCAGATAGATAATGTACATGATTGTTTCCATTGTATTCATACTACCAGGTGAACAATATCAGATAAAACTTTGTGTTATGGCCTATAGCTATGACTTTCACCTGACACATTGATCTTACCAGTTCCTGGTCGACTTTGGTGCGATCATTCATCATTCCATACAACTGGTGCTTAAGGACAATCGGTGGGAGTTTGTGTTTAAATTTGTCCTCAGGGAAAAGTCCCCTCAGTCGTTTTAAAAAGGCGTGTGTATCATTTAGAATTACTGAAAGAAACAGTTGAAGAGAACATGTACATTACAATGGATATTTTGATAATCTTTCATGTCAAATTCATCCCTAATTTAGTAATTCTTCATTTTGAGAAAGCATAAGTATCACTATACTTTTATAATATATCACATAATGACAAGGTAGAAATGAAGGAAGACTCAATGTATAGTACTCAAGCATTGATGTCACTATTTTTTAATTTTATCGGGGTTTGCAAACAAATTTTTTTTAATACCCCGATAAAATTAAAAAATAGTGACATCAATACTTATAATTAATTTTATGCTCTATTTGATAAAATAAAGTATTTTTAAATATAATATTATAGTGGTTTTTCAAGGGATTCTTTTTTCCGAATTAATACGCAACGTCAATGTCTCTATTGTCACGTCACGATAACGTCAGGGTTTCGCGCCATTCTCGGATTTTTTTTCATAGTGGTATGCAAAAAAAATATTGTCCAATCAGAAAGCCAAATTTGGTATGAAAACAAAGAAAAATTAATTATATCAGTGTAAAAACTTTCATAATATATCACATAATGACAAAGTAGAAATAAAGGAAGACTCAATGTATAGTACATCATAAAGTAGAAATGAAGGAAGACTCAATGTATAGTACATCAGTGTAATCACTAGTCTGCTCGGTAACACATTTTGCATATACAATGTGTATTCCAACAGTGCAGACAAAATACTGTCAAATTCTCGAGGCAATCTAAAAATTTGAGAAATCATAAATTGTCTGCTGTTCATCTTTGAGCACTATAAATGATTCACTTCATTACAAGGGAAATTTTGATTATATATCCTGAAAATTCATCACCAGTCTTTCGAAATATTCTTTTACAAACTTGAAGGAATCTAAATTGGAAATTGCATAAGTGATTTTCTTACTCAATAATTTCAGGATCCTGTACCATTTCAATTGGGAAAAATTAACATTGTAGTTTTCTTGAAATATGTATATTTTTGAGATTTTTTCTTTATTTGGGAAAATATATACGTAAAATTGGGAAACTACAGTAAAATTTCTCTAGGGGAAGGGGCCTTTATTCGGCCCCAAATGTACCTAAATAAAATCCCTGTGTATACAATGTTAATCTGATGTTCATCTTTGATCACTGTAAGCAAACACCTCTAAACAGATGACATAATATTTACAAACCATCTTCAACATCTCCATGTAACGTGGTCGCTGTCTGGCCGTTGGTGGCTAACGCTGCTGCTGCAGTAGAACATAATCTCCGTTTTGGTTTGTAGATATCTGGCAATGTCTGGGTCCTCTTCCGATTCATCACTAGTTCTACAATATCATTTTCATGATATTAATATGGGGATGATGAAAATTTCTTTATTTTTTGTATTTGTAAAACCAAACAAGGTACATGTACATGTATGACTATGCTAAGAAAAAATCTGCAATAGCCTTTAGACATGTACAGTTCTTTTTGTACATATTATGTACAATAATTGTAAGTAAGTGACTCACTGGCCTTAAATTCAGTTTGCGATTAAATATTACAGGTACGATATTTTACTTTAAATATATTGATACTTTCACTGTAAATAACTAGAATAACCTGAATATACAAATGTAATAGGGTAGACACGAATTTCGGACCACGTGGTTTCAAGACTGGCCAGATATATAAAATAGCAATGTTCTTTGTTAATAATACACAGCGGTTTACAATGTAATACATTTCACAGGGGATGATTGTAATGATATCGCCAATAAAACGATCAACCTTTAGCCCGTTGACTTGTTAGAGCTAGACAAAATGCATCTGTTCCGCAGTTCTGTAAGCATGCTAATCAACCCAATCATCGTTAACATCGCTACGACAGTTAAATAATAAAGAAATATCACTCGTTTACGTTGAAACAAATAAAGCGATATGTCATGATCTCTGAGTACGTATGATACGATCGTATTTCCTAAAAGTAGCAGAACAAATACTCACACTTCTCGGGTTTCACACGCCGGGCAATGAATGTGAACGCGACGGCACACTTCCGTTCGCTGTTTGTTCAGAAAGCAGCATATAAAAGTAAAAATCTACATTAAAACATAAAGATATCAAACATATTTGCTCTTCTTTAGTTACTTCAATATTTTAAATGACAATATAAGCGCACAAGATGTATTTTGTCCTATTTCACAACCTTTCTTGTCACAGGAAAGCACAGGGCGCATCCATGTTTCGGCTCAGGGCTAAATGGAAACTCTATATCTGATTGGGTAAAAAGACACACTTCCGGTTAATGTGTAAACAAGAGCAACGAGCAGTGAGTGAGGTCCATATTCATCTTCTACTTTGTATCTGTCTGTTGGTAACCAGTATGGCATTATCTTGAAATAACAGTCATGGCATACACGAATTCAGAGACTTTTCTTATAATAGTTCCAAAATCTAAATATGACAAAGACTTTCCCTATTTTAGAAAACCGTCAGAAATTGGTTACTTTTCCCAGGATAGCAGAAGACAAGTGGTTTTTAGTAGACAGCAGATGAGATATTATATTGTTCCAGAGGATCCCAGTGATGTTTGCTTTGATCTCAAAATAGGATACCAAGATTATATCAGGAAAGACGAATCTAAACCAGAACTTTTGAATGATTTATTGAACTGGATTAGCAATCATTCTTCAGTATTTCAAATAAACTATGGCAAACATCAACCAGCAGAAAACGACATCCCTTCAAAGTAAGCTTAAACACTTGGGAGACGGTATCATAGTAGGTCAGTGTGGTTTGTACATGGTGTTAAATACATTCTCTGTCACTCAGCTGACGGAGCATGCTTCTTTGGCTCAGTCGATAGAGCCACAGGGTCATGTATAGTTTCTATATGAAAAAATAGCCAGAAATACATATAAAATAACACAAGGGATTAATCAATCACTTGCCAGAAATCTGACCTATATTTTTGTAACTCGGTATTTTCATACTTAATCGTCACCTACCTACATATTTATAACACCGATATCTTCATAAAGGTTCAATCTTTTCATCCATACCAGTGTTCACATGTCTCTTTCTCTCTACAAGTTGTAATACTACTTTAATCGGAACGTGCATTGCTCATTTCGTGCCATTTTGAATTGGGTCGCCAGCGACCTTGACACTTTTCAGAGCTCCTCTGCTCTCACCAATCCAGGTAAGTGTAAAAAACAAAAAGGAACGATTGCTAGACTTTAATCGGGATGTGCATTGCTCATTTCATGCCATTTTGATTTGGGTCGCCAGCGACCTTGACACTTTTCAGAGCTCCTCTGCTCTCACCAATCCAGGTAAGTGTAAAAAACAAAAAGGAACAATTGCTAGACTTTGGAACTTTTTGTTTTTTACACTTACCTGGATTGTAGAGAGAAAGAGACGTGTGATCACTGATATGGATGAAAAGATTGAACCTTTATGAAGATATCAGTGTTATAAATACGTAGGTAGGTGACGATTAAGTATGAAATGAATCCCTTGTGTTATTTTGTATGTATTTCTGGCTATTTTTTCATATAGAAACTATATATGGCCCTGTGGTAGAGCCGTAAGTTTTCCACGCCGGAGACCCGGGTTCAATTCCTGGTCAGGGCACTCAACAGGAATCATATGTGTACTTTCCCTGTTCTTCTACATATCTACCAAAGAACACTCATAGCAAAACTGAAGTCTCTCTGAGCAACAGATGAAACTGGTACAGTTGTGTGTGTATAGTGTAGTTCGGTGCTTTGATATACATTTTATATGTCAAAAGAATCAAATAGCGTACAGTACCCTCTTCTTCTTCTTCTTAAAGAACACAAATCCATCGATGCCGATGATTATATTGTGCGGATTGGCAGAGGCGTGATTGTGGAAAAAAAAGAGTGAAGTTATTTACAGTGATCGTGAAGGTGCATGTTATTTTTTATTATTTTCTTTTAGTGACAGTTATAAGATAAAAATATGATAGAAATTTTAGGGAGTGGGGTTTAGGTCTTCAAGTTCTGTTTTTAGGTCATCTGACCCGAAGGGTCAGGATGACCTATAGTCGTCATGTTTCGTCCGTCGTCGTCCGCCGTGCGCCGTGCGCCGTGCGCCGTGCGTTAACTTTTCACATTTTGAACTTCTTCTCAAGTTCTACCAGTGCAATTTGGCTGAAACTTGCATGAAATGATCCTGCCATGGTCCCGACAAAGTGTTGTTATTTTTTGGGTCGATCCGAAATCCAAGATGGCCGCCACAGCCGCCATCTTGAAAACACATTTTGAACTTCTTCTCAAGTTCTACCGGTGCGATTTGGCTGAAACTTGCATGAAATGATCCTGACATGGTCCCGACAAAGTGTTGTTATTTTTTGGGTCGATCCGAAATCCAAGATGGCCGCCACAGCCGCCATCTTGAAAACACATTTTGAACTTCTTCTCAAGTTCTACCGGTGCGATTTGGCTGAAACTTGCATGAAATGATCCTGACATGGTCCCGACAAAGTGTTGTTATTTTTCGGGTCGATCCGAAATCCAAGATGGCCGCCACAGCCGCCATCTTGAAAACACATTTTGAACTTCTTCTCAAGTTCTACTGGTGCGATTTGGCTGAAACTTGCATGAAATGATCCTGACATCGGCCCGACAAAGTGTTGTTACATCTCTGGTTGATCCCAAATCGAAGATGGCTACCATGGCACTATATCTAATTAACTTCCTACATGTTAAGGCCCTTTGGCCTCTTGTTTGAAAGAAAATTTGTTGAAAGAAATTGAAAATGATTCTGACATTGTCCTGACAAAGTGACACCATATGAAATTAAATTTACCATTGCCAAGGTAGTCAGATGACCGGTAAGGCCCTTTGGGCCTCTTGTTAGGATATGTGACTTGAAGACCTCTAGTGTAGTGCTTTGTACTGTAGCCACCGGTAGGATGTTCTATTGTTTAATTGTGTGTGGAAAAAATGAAAAAATGAGCGTTTGAATATGTCCTTGGTGGCAGCTATATGTCTATATGTGAATGGGTGTGATTTTCTCGTCCTGAAGTCTGTCAGATTGAGAATTTGACTATAGTTTATTGCCACATGATGGTGTATGATTTTATAAAATAAAATTAAACATGTTCTTGTTCTGTGTGTTTGTAGTGAGGTCCAGTTGAGGTTTTCCATCATGTCTTGTACTGAACTTGTGTTGTGGTATCTACTTGTTGTGTAGCGTGCTGCTCTGCGTTGTGTTTTTTCGATTTGCATGATTTGATTTGTCTGGTGGGGGTCCCATACGGAGGAGCAGTACTCCAGTTTGGGTCTGACTATGGCTTTGTATACATGTTCTTTTATATGTTGTGAGTTTATCTGTAGGTTTCGTTTCAAGAATCCTAGTGTCTTGTTAGCATTGGCTGTTATGTTGTTGATGTGCGTGTCCCATCGTAAGTTATTTTGTATTGTGATTCCTAGGTATTTGCAAGATGTTACTTGTTGTAATTTGTGTTCATGGAGTTTGTATGTATAATTGGTCTTTGTGCGTTTGTTTGAGATGCTAAGGACGTTACACTTGTCCGAGTGGAAGGACATTAACCAATCTTCCTCCCACCTACCTGCTGCTTCTAGATCTTCTTGTAATTTGAGTGCATCTTGTGTGTTATGTATGGTTTTGTATAATATGCTGTCATCTGCAAAGAGTCTGAGGGTGCTGTGTTTGATGTATTCTGGGAAGTCGTTTATGTATATGAGGAAGAGTATTGGGCCCAAACAGGTTCCTTGAGGTACTCCTGACGTAACTGGTATTTTTTCTGATTGTTTCCCTTCAAGTACAACTGTTTGGGTGCGGTGTGATAAGAAGTCTGTAATCCATGTAAGTGTTTGTCCTGTAATACCGTAATATTTGAGTTTGTATTGTAGGCGATGGTGCGGGACTTTGTCAAATGCTTTTGCAAAGTCCATGATGATAATGTCTGTTTGTTTGTTGTTGTTATGGTTTTGTGTTAATTCATGTATAAAGGTGACTAGTTATGTTTCGCATTATCGGAACGCTCTGAATCCATGTTGTAAATCATAGAGAATGTTATTGTTTTCGAGGTGTTTCATTGTAGAGCTTCTTATAATATGTTCCATGAGTTTGCATGAAATTGAGGTGAGTGAGACTGGTCTATAATTTGTAGGGTTGTGTTTGTCTCCTTTTTTATATATAGGGTGAACATGAGCATGCTTCCAGTCTTGTGGTAGTTTTCCTGTGGTGAGAGATGTTGTGAATATTTTTGTGAGAATGGGTGCTGTTACGTCTTTTAGTTCTTTGAGTATTTTCCCATGTATTTGGTCTGGCCCTGAAGCTTTATGTGGGTTTATGTTTTCTAAGAGTTTTGTAATTCCCAAGCATGTTATGTGTATTTAAGGCATAATGGGGTATGGTGATTGGCCTTTGTTTGGTATGTTATGGTTTTGTTCTGTTGTGAATGCTTTTTGAAACTGTTGATTGAGAATGTTTGCTTTTGTGGTGGTGTCTGTTACAAGTTGACCATCTTCACGTAGGGCTGTAATATCAGTGTTTTCTTTTCGAGTTGTTTTGATGTAGCTAAATAATTTCTTAGGGTTATATCGTTTGTATGTTTTTGGTGTGGTTTGCTCGTCTGTAGGGAGATCTTTAATCATTTTTTCTAAGTAAGAACGGTATGCATTTCGTATCTGTTTTTGTACCTCTGCTTTTAGTGTTTTGTATGTTTGTGTTTGTTGGTGATTTGAGCGACATTTGTCGTGAAGTCGTTTAGATTTGTTGATGAGTCTACGTAGAGAGTTTATTATCCATGGAAGTTTATGTTTGTATGTCAAATGTTTTTGGGATATGTTCTTTTCCACTGAATTGTGTAGTGTAGATTTGAATTTGTTCCATAATGAGTCCGCAGTTTCATTTGTTTGTTGCTCTAGTGATACATGCAGTTTATCCTTTTTTACATACCCTGTAAGGCTTGAAGTTAGACATGCTGTCTGTAAATCCTCAAGGGAAGTTTGTGTTAGGCCTAGGCTTGATCATTTTCTACTGAAATCGCTTTCAGTTTTGCTATTATATACCTATTTCAAAAGTTGATATATAATGGCAGTAATAGTAATCCTTAGTAATGTCGAGGACGTGTAGTGTAGAAAGATGATCAGAGATTCCATTCTTTCTATTGCAAATGCATATACCAATGCACATTAAATCAGGTGAATAGCCCAAGTAAAATTAAAACATCACGTTAGACCAGAATTTTAAAATTTGAGCTGAGGGACAGACTGGTAAACTGATTGTCAGGGATTCAATCATGACTGGTTGCAAGATAGAGATATTGATACTGGGTCATATATGTCTTCATCAAGACGAAAGGAAACTAAGGATTTACATGTATACTTTGTATCTGATTGGGATGGGTATCTAGTGTAGAAGTGAATGAATGTTGATGAAATGTTTTGTTTTAACAGAAGTATAAATACTGACTTTGTTTGCTGGCGGGGGTTGCTGACCAAACTGTTATGTACCCCCTTCCAAAACTCAGAGGGATGGAAGATTGCAATCACTCGTTTCCAAGACACATTTTATATGTGTGAATTCGAAACAGAAAAAAATGCAGAGATGAAGAGAAATAGGAGCACCATGCAGGATGAGATGTGCTACTGGGGGTGGAAATTTGAACAGTATGTGACTGCTAGTAAGTACAGAGAAACCTTTTCTGAGTCTGATTTTTCATAACCACATACATATGATGCCATTCTGGATAACCACAATGCTCTTAAAATAATTAAAATTCTTTTGAATGTTAAGATTTAAATGTTTGATGTCAAATTATTGTATGTATTTTTAGGTTCACAAAATGGAACCCCTGACACTCAAAGTCTTGTTAACACAAATGAGGGTTTCTGTTCTGTTGTGAGGTCAAGGTTGAACTCGCATTCCCTAGGTAAGTTACTGTATGTACTACAGAAATCCTTTACTATATCTCAAGGTCAAGGTTAAACTTGTATTTCCTAGGTTATTAAGTTACTGTATATATAATACAGCAGTCCTTTACTATATCTCAAGGACAAGTTTAAACTTGTATTTCTTAGGTTATTAAGTTACTGTATATACTACAGTAGTCCTTTACTATATCTCAAGGTCAAGGTTAAACTTGTATTTCCTAGGTTATTAAGTTACTGTATATACTACAGCAGTCCTTTACTATATCTCAAGGTCATGGTTAAACTTGTATTTCTTAGGTTATTAAGTTACTGTTTATACTACAGCAGTCCTTTACTATATCTCAAGGTCAAGGTTGAACTTGTATTCCCTAGGAAAGCTACTGTATATGCTAGAGCATTCCTTTACTATATCTCAAGGTCAAGGTTAAACTTGTATTCCTTAGGCAAGCTACTGCATATGCTCATCAGTCCTTTAATACTATATCTCAAGGTCAAGGTTAAACTTGTATTCCCTAGGCAAGCTACTATATATGCTCATCAGTCTTTTACTATATCTCAAGGTCAAGGTTGAACTTGTATTCCCTAGATAAGTTATATCACTGTGAGCTGTCCTTTAATTAAATATCTCAAGGTCAAGGTTAAACTTTAATTATCCTGATTAGCTATATTCTATATAGATTTCCAATGTTCAGATAAATTCAGCCCATCATCAGATGGTTGGCTATTCAAATCGCCTTTCGTCTGTGGTCTGTCGTCTGTCTGTCCGTCATTCAATCCTTCCATCCTTCCTTCCTTCCATCCGTTAACAATTCTTGTTACCGCTATTTCTCAGAAAGTACTGAAAGGATCCTTCTCAAATTTCACATGTAGCTTCCCCTAGGTCCTTAGTTATGCATATTGCATTTTGGTACCGATCTGTCAACAAGATGGCTGACATGCTGCTATCTTGGATTTTGACAATTGAATTTTGGAAACCGCTATTTCTCAGAAAGTACTTAAGGGATATGTCTCAAATTTTATGTCCAGGTTCCCTTGAGGTCCCTTGTTATGCATATTGCATTTTGGTACCGATCGATGAACAAATGGCTGACAGTCCACCATCTTGGATTTTGACAATTAAAGTTTGTTAACATTATTTCTCAGAAGGTAATGAAGGGATTTGTCCCAAATTTCATGTGCAGGTTCCCCTAGGTCCCTAGATATGCATATTGAATTTTCGGACTGATCGGTGAACAAGATGGCCGACAGGCCGCCATCTTGGATTTTGATGATTGAAGTTTGTTACCACTATTTCTCAGAAAGTATTGAAGGAATCTGTCTCAAATTTCATGTGCAGGTTCTCCTACGTCCCTAGTTGTGCATATTGCATTTTGGTATCGATTGGTGAACAAGATGGCCGACAGGACGCCATCTTGGATTTTGACAATTGAAGTTTGTTACCGCTACTCATAAGTAATGAAAGGATTTGTCTCAAATTTCATGTGCATGTTCCCCTAGAGGTCCAGTTGTGCATATGGCATTTTGGGACCGATTGGTCTACAAGATGGCCGACAGGCCACCATCTTGGATTTTGATAGTTGAAGTTTGTTATATTTTAGAAAGTACTGCAAGGATCTCTCTCAAATTTTATATGTAGGATGTAATAAAAATTTGAAAAGCAGAGAAAAGATCTCTCTTTCTGTTGTCAAATGTAGATCATTCTTTGGTGGATGCCCCTCTGTGATCTCTTGTTTTATTTATCACATAATTAGCCTGATATCCAGTGATTTTACCTAAATAATATTTTTGCATATGTTATTTTAAGGACAACAAGATAATATATAGCTGTTCCTGTCATTTTTGCAGCACATTTTTGCAACGTAATTCTTTGAATGTAGGTTATGTGATGAAAAGTATTTTAGATTTGTGTCCTATATTTCCAGTATATGGTGGTGAGATGGATGCAGCTGTTACAGTACCGGGACCTGGGGAGCAGCATCAATATGTGGAGTTTAAAACCAATGTAGAGATCGAGTCACAGAAACAGGATTTCAGCTTCAAAAGGTGGGAGAACCAGAAAGACAGGATGTTGTAAAGCAGCTCATATCATGTCTCCCTTTGATATGAAATAAGAGTGAAAGAAGGATATATATTTGAGGAATACTACATATATAACATTTTCAGTAGATTTACCTTTCCAATCAATGCTGAATAAAAGATAGAATTTGCTAATAAATTGTAAAGCCAGGTAAATATTATTTTGTTTGAATATTTTTTATCATCTTCTAAAAGCCATTTCAATTAAATTATGACCTTCATGTTAAATAAGGAGCTGCGAAAGGGACATTGTAACAAGCATCTCTCCGTTTTAGTATAGAATTATCTCCCTTTGTAATAAGAAACTGCAACTATAGCCGAGTTCTATCTACTTCCAGGTACAAGCTGATAAAATGGTGGGCCCAGAGTTTCCTTGTTGGTATTCAGAAGATTGTGGCAGGTTTCCGTGACAAGGATGGAATAGTTCACAGACTGCAAACCTTCAATACAGGGGACCTACCTCACATAGCCAGTGTAAGTATTACAGGGGACCTACCCTACATCGCCAGTGTAAGTATTACAGGGGACCTACCTCACATGGCCAGTGTAAGTATTACAGGGGACCTACCTCACATTGCCAGTGTAAGTATTACAGGGGACCTACCTCATATCGCCAGTGTAAGTATTACAGGGGACCTACTTCACATAGCCAGTGTAAGTATTACAGGGGACCTACTTCACATAGCCAGTGTAATTATTACAGGGTTCCTACCTCACATCACCAGTTTAAGTATTACGGTAGACCTACCTCACATCGCCAGTGTAAGTATTACAGGGGACCTACCTCACATAGCCAGTGTAAGTATTACAGGGGACCTACCTCACATCACCAGTGTAAGTATTACAGGGGACCTACCTCATATCGCCAGTGTAAGTATTACAGGGGACCTACCTCACATCACTAGTGTAAGTATTACAGGGGACCTACCTCACATCACCAGTGTAAGTATTACAGGGGACCTACCTCATATCGCCAGTGTAAGTAGTACAGGGGACCTACCTCACATCACCAGTGTAAGTATTACAGTGGACCTGCCTCACATCACCAGTGTAAGTATTACAGGGGACCTACCTCATATCGCCAGTGTTAGTATTACAGTGGACCTACCTCATTTCACCAGTGTAAGTATTACAGGGGACCTACCTCATATCACCAGTGTAAGTATAAAGCATGAGACGTAGACTAGAGACTCTGACTATACAGTATTTCATAATGTAGTTACAATGAGTACACCAATACCCAGGGGACCTCACACTGCCAGTTTAAGTACACCATATAGAATAGGGACATTTACAATTTTGGTATGGTTGTTACAAATGTTTCTCTTGTTTTCTCATATAGTCAAAGTCATAAGTTAGGCAATGAAGGATGGATGATATGAAAAGGTAAATAAAATGAAACAGCTGTCATATATAGTCTGGTCACAGGCCAACAGTCTTACCTATAAAGTATGTTCAAGGCCATCAGTTACCTTAAACCTTTCTTAAAAGTGACCAGCTTCTATCTAATATCTAATGTCACATCAATAATGTATTGTAGGACATCAGAGATCCATGGAAGCCCAATGTTTGCTTCAACTTTCTAGACCAGATTCTAAAGTTTATCAAGAAAACCATCACCACAAATGACCCCAGGTAATCAATTCTTGTTGATTGTCATGTTTCCCTCAAATCTTGACAGTTGTGGTGACACAGTGTGAGCATAAATTGTGATTAAGTCGTTGTATTTGAAATATTAAGTACATCCCTGATTCGATAATAATGACTGTTTTTTAATCTGCAGGTGTAGTAGCCATGGTAACCATCCAAAGTAATATGCATAAATTATGAAATGTGGAAAGTTTTTGTCTATGAAACTATAGAGCGCATCCTTGAACAAATTTAATATTTACTGAGAATATGTATGCACTTTCAAAACATCTTTAGGAGAAAATGATATTCGAAAATATTTTATTCAAGGATACGCTCTATTTTTCGCCCACCATCATCAGATGGTTGGCTATTCAAATCGCTTTTCGTCTGTGGTATGTTGTCCGTCCGTCCTTTAACAATTCTTGTTACCACTATTTCTCAGAAAGGACTGAAGGGATCTCTCTCAAATTTCATATGTAGGTTCCCCTAGGGCCCTAGTTGTGCATATTGCATTTTGGTACCAATCGGTCTACAAAATGGCCGCCAGGCAACCACCTTGGATTTTGACAATTAAAGTTTGTTACCACTATTTCTCAGAAAGTGCTTAAGGGATTCTTCTCAAATTTCACATGTAGGTTCCCCTAGGGCCTTAGTTGTGCACATTGCATTTTGAGACCAATCGGTCAACAAGATGGCCGACAGGCTGCCATCTTGGATTTTGACAATTAAAGTTTGTTACCGCTATTTCTTGGAAAGTGCTGAAGGGATTCTTCTCAAATTTCCAATGTAGGTTTCCCTAGGGCCCTAGTTGTGCATATTGCATTTTGGGACTGATCGGTCAACAAGATGGCCAACAATGGCCGCCATCTTGGATTTTGACAATTAAAGTTTGTTACTGCTATTTCTTGGAAAGTGCTGAAGGGATTCTTCTCAAATTTCACATATAGGTTCCCCTAGGTCCCTAATTGTTCAAATTGCATTTAGGGACTGATCGATCAACAAGATGGCTGACAGGCCGCCATCTTGGATTTTGACAATTGAAGTTTGTTACCGCTATATCTCAAAAAGCACTGAAGGGATCTGTCTCAAATTTCATGTGCATGGTCCCCTAGGTCCCTGGTTATGGATATTGCATTTTGGTACCAGTCGGTGAACAAGATGGCCGACAGGGCGCCATCTTTGATTTTGACAATTGAATTTTTTTTACCGCCTTTTCTCAGAAAGTACTGAAGGGATCTGTGTCAAATTGCATGTGCAGGTTCTTCTAGGGGTCTGAAAATGATCTGCCTAACATTTGATATGTAAGTTCCCCTAGGACCTTAGTTGTGCATATTGTTTATTCAGATCGGCCAAAAAGATGGCCGACAGATAATTTTTAGCTCACCTGGCCCAAAGGGCCGGTGAGCTTATGTCATGGCGCGGCGTCCGTCGTCCGTCGTCCGTCGGCGTCCGTCGGCGTCCGTCTGTCCGTCAACATTTCCTTTAAATCGCTACTAGTCATAGAGTTCTGAATGGATTATAACCAAATTTGGCCAGAAACATCCTTGGGGGAGGGGGAACAGAACTTGTATAAATTTTGGCTCTGACCCCCCAGGGGCAGGAGGGGCGGGGCCCAATGGGGATATAGAGGTAAATCCTTTAAATCGCTA
>SAYR01018460.1:8434-22786 GCA_004382745.1 Argopecten irradians irradians
CTTATTTTATGTGTGGCCCTCTTGGCGTTGGACTAGACTTAGATTGTAGGATAAGGCTATCATCTGTAATACTTCAATCGTGACAATGACGATACAGTTTTAAGGTCATCCATAGTTTTATCTACGTAGTTATTATACATTGTTTCAATAACAAATTATTTCAATTTCAGTATTTACTGAATACGAGCTACATCATGGTTTATATTTATCCACGATTTGAAAAGTACATAGCTTAACAGAAATGGCTTTTGATTTGGTAATTTACTTGTATAATTGTAGTAGCCATCGAAAAACATTGAAACTATCTACGCTAAGCATCATGTGTATGGCATTCCAAATTTCATTGATAATTTCGGTTATTTCAGAACATTATTTCGACTGACCAATTTATAGATAAGGACGTCAACAATCATACACATATGACGACCATACACATATGACGCCGCACGACCAGTAAGTATTGAATGATAACCCAAGGTCGTATATTATATGTCTTCACACACATACATATATTTTAATGTCTTTTGAAATCATTGTCAATAACTATACTTCATATTTGTCGCATATGATATTGGGCTATTGTGACTTGGCGGGCTTCTTCGGTATTTTCAAACAATAAGTAGTTCGGGGTTTCAGAAATAGAAGTGAAATTAACCGTTATATCCCCAGACAGTGTGTAGTTATTTTTGGATCCAGAAATACATTAATGACCTACATAGTCGATGGGCTGATAGGAAAGACGAATGACAATTGAGTTTTTCTTATGTATGTTAATATATTAACTGTTCTATTTATAGCTTAGGTAATTTTAGCCAACCCATGATGATCGCCAGACGATTGTAGATGGCCGCACCTTACCACGTTTGTATTATGCTTGAGCAAAGAAGTAATTGTTACCGTGTAGATTAATATGTTGACGAATGTTCAAGGAATTCAAAACTGGCTAGGTCATAACAATATCAGGGTTTATTTTGAGTTTGGGTTTGATAACTGTCCTATTTACGGTCAGGGTCATGTAATGACGTACTAGGTTTGTTGGTGGAGGAAATCCTGAGTACTCGGAGAAAAAAACCACCGACCAGCGGTCAGTACCTAGCAACTTGATTAGAACTCTCGACCTAGAGGTCGAGGGGTGGTGGTAATGTGTCTAGACATTTTTTCCAAGGATAAAAATAATTTTATATTTCCCTTCAATAGGGCCGCAGTGTTTGTCTAGACATCTTAACCACTCAGCAATCGCAGCCCCATCGTCAATATCACAAAGATGACGCAATTAGATAACATTAACATAAGGCTACATTCAAAGTGTCGTTTAGCGTATTAACTCAACTCAACTTATAGCTATTTAAAATTGCTGTTAAGTTATTTCAGAGTCAATTATCCTCCACGCTTTTTCTTAATGCTGTATACAAAATCTTAATTAAGATACTTGAAAAATTTACTCAAATCAGTGTATTCAGATGGAATCAATTATGACATATGCTACCGCCTCACTGTTAGGAAGGTGTTGGGCTTTACTCGTTCAGACACACTATAGTATATAATAGTGGTGGTTTTATGCGCTCAGCACAATTGTTATCTTTTTCATACTTTTTTACGAAATACTTTTGTAAGATGACACTTTCAAAAGGGCAAGTGTCTCGTTATCACAAGGAAACTCAAAACCATACAGAACATAGACATGCTCATACGCAACTCATTACATGAGAGGCCGTCCTTCTTACCTTCTTCTCCGTCTTCTTCTTCCTTTTTTTCTTATAGTTACACATGTCCATCGAATATCGATTATTATTTTGTTGTGGATTGACAATGGCCTTCATAGATTGTGGGAAAAATTCAGATACAGTGAATGTGCAGGTTACTTCTTTTATTCAGTCAATAGTTATAAAGTAAAGTATAGTATAGACTGTAGGAAGTGTGGTTAAGGTCGTCCAGTCCTACGTTTGGGATATATGAGTTAATAACCTCTAGTTTAGCGCTTTGCAATGTGGCCACCATAAGGGTATTCACTTGTTTAATTGTTTGAGGGTAAATGAAATTTAGTATATGTTATTGCATGGTGGCAGTGATGTGTCGATTAGTGACTGGGAGTGATTGTCTGATCTTGCAGCTGTTAATTGGACGTCAAAAATTATAAACTAATCCAAACCAATAAATGAGTTTACTAGTTTTATCTTACATATTGTTTTATACTTGTAATCTATTGGTTGATTGGAGAATTTCATGTCGCTAGTAATAGGTAAATTATTTAATTTTTATAAAAAAAAAATGAAAAAATCATGGTGATATCCAATAATTGTTGCCATTTCGAACCAACAGCCAAATGTCCTCGCGCAAATTAAGTTTGGTTACCGTAAGCGTTTTCCGTAGAAGATTGTGGTAACACTGCGTATTTTGTCTTTGCATATCACAGAGTTAGCTCCCTTTACGTTCGCAAACACATGACGTCACAAATAATACCTACCCACAGGGGAAGAAAACTCTGTAATAAGCTAATACATACAGAATTGATTTGTTTAAAATTTAGCTACTATGGCCCAAGGAATACTAGTGTTTATGTTGCTCCTATGTGTCGCCGTATTTGTCCAAAATGTGGAAATTGACGTTGTGAGCGGTGATAGTGTCCACAACAAATTTAACCGAGGACACGATGTTGGTAAGTTTAATCAAAGTATATACTACATTGTTGTTAAATTCACTTACTAAAAATTTCTGGATTTACTCTTTAAAAATATTTCATCGGGGCTTTTTATGCTCACCATGTTTATAGCCTTTGAAATTATCTATAACACGCCAGACTCTGATATGTAAAACCAGAATTGTGATAAATTTCGTGATATTCTAAATTTCGCGAAATTTGACAAATCTGTGAATTAATCAAAATTAAAAACCTTTCGTATAATAATAAATTGAACAACTATACGGTAGATGTTTATGCAGGTAAATATGTGCCATACAGTACTGATAGATGATGTTGTAATATTTCGGAATGCAGCAGAACCTCCATTACCCAAGCAAATAAAGAAAATATATATAGTCTTAAAAAAGTCATAGAATTGTTTATAAACAACAAAGGTGTATTGTCGCAAAAATACCAAATACGCATAATATTACTATCAATACGATTTATCGTTCAAATCACATATCTATATAACGTATACTATGCGATATGAACAACAGTTTGGTTGTAGCGTCGTCTGTGACGTACTATGTGATATTATAGTTATTCTATTTACCATAGTATGGGGAGACTGGAGCGACTGTAGCGCCACCTGTGGGACGGGAACTCAGACACGACATTGCCATCATTGTCCACACCTACACAGCCACATGGAGACACGGACCTGTACTCTGCCACAATGTCCAGGTGTGGTGGTAGACATGGTTACTATTAACATGATATTACACTTACCTATTCTGTATTTGCATATTACAGAGTTATCTGCCCCTGTGAGTAGGTATTGATTGTGATGTCATGTGCGAGCGTAACGTCATACTTTTACGAGAAAACAACGCGAACTGCATTCACAAAATAATGACGTCACAATTGATACATATCCGCAAGGGAGCTAACTCTGTATGCAAAGACGGAATAGATATAGCCGGAGACTAACAAACAAATAGCTGTGTCTAGTAATCCTTCCGAATAGAATAAAAGAACATTCGCCTGATTTTCGTTATACGTCAATCATCTGAGGAATACATACTTGTTTTAATAACCCTACGGCTACCGACCATGAATATCATCTACCTTCCAACCAGAGAAAATTTTGATAAGCGAACCATCACAAACTCAAATAATACGTTTGGTTTACTAAATGAAATAAGAAGACCATGTTATGGTTTAGGTCACGTCTGATTGAAATATATAAGAGAAGCACAGAAAAAAAAAGAAATGGTAAAGGCCACCTACCACCATTTTTGAAATGCTGCTACAAAAAAATGGTTTATTGTTTTAGTTGGCGTATACGTGTAATACACAATATTTAATCTTTCAATTGTTTGCGCGTTATAGAGACCACGGAACCAAATTGTTTCACATAGACGACAATGGTAACGTTTGCCACTGTCCAGGTTAAATGGAGTTTTCAAGACTGGCCACCTGTCACTAATGTTGAAGAATGGCATTTTGCATGCCTATGAATTTAAAGAAATTAAAATCTACCATCTTGCTAAACTTTTATGTAGGGGTTGTTTTCTGAATTCCGCACCAAAAAATGACCAAAATATTCATGAGATTTCAATATTGATTACCTCCCCCTGTCGGAAACAGATTTGACAAAATTTTAAAATTTCTTAACATATTTTACATCTACATACATTGCCCAACCCTAACATTAAACATTTGAAATCGATGCGCCTTGAATATCCAAACAGCATGCTCTGAATTATTCACCTCTCTATGAAATCAAAAACATTTGAAACTGATGCGCCCGGACTACCTAATTAGCAGGCTCTGAAACATTCGCCTCTCTATGAAAGCCAGTCCCCACAAGGGGATTTCCAGGATTCTGCAGGATTTTGTTTGATTCTGCGGTCCCTTATAAGAAGCATTGTGTCAACAGCGTATTGGTAATATTAAAACAATAATGGGTCTGAAATATGTTTCTTTCTGCAAACCAGTTTCATTTTCGGCTTCTTTTATATTTGTTTGGCACATATGTTAATTGTAAGATAAGTGTTAATGCAAAGCGCCTTCTTCAGAATATGCCGCTATCAAATGGTACTATTTCATTCTTCTGCAAAGCGATTCAACACGAACATACCACAGCCTCCCAAAACACACAGATATTTACACAAATCGAGGTCATCCTTAAGTGACCCTAGCTGTAGCGTAATTAAGAAGGAATTCATTTTAAGAGAATACTCCAAATAATTTGAATAAGAAAGAAAGTGATCTTAATAAGAAGGTGTATCAGAAGTGGATGTTTTACTGAAAATACCAATGGATTTATGGTGCAGGGTTTTTATCTGTCAACTTTAATTACTAAACAGTTTGGTCGGAATGGGGACAGTGCAGTGTCACATGTGGGAACGGACATATGCGACGTCATTGCCTACGTCATTGCAACCATGCCAACGAGGTTCTTCCTTGTAACTATGGACCGTGTCCAAGTATGTCAACGTTTTGTTATTAGCAATAAATCCGTCTATTTCTAGCCGTATACATATACCCTTTAAATGACGTTTACTGAATGTCGTTTGCTTTCAAATATACACAAACCTTAACAGTTTAACGTTGAATTAAAATTAATATATTGCAGCATTAGTTTTATAAAATGACTTTCCCATGCTTTGCAATTACGTTATTGTTATATATATGTTCACATTATCGTCAGTTAATGTTTTGTTTATTTTGCATGCATTTAGCCATTTTAAGGTATTGAAAGGCTCTATCTGAAAGTCATTATTAAAAAACAACATTCAAAAATAAATATGGCGCTATTTAATACTATGCAAGTTAAGGTTATGTCAGAGTAAATCTCCCTTGCCAATATTTTGATTAGTTTAAAGGTTTAACGCACCGTCTATACATAATGAGAAATACAAATCGAATGGTGGAGTAAGCCGCACGCAATTTCGTAAAGGTCACGAGACATTAATCGTTACTTTCTTCATTTGTGTGTCCATGGTAAATATTCCGTCTTTTAATATCAGAGATTACTTCCCTTGCGGGTTGGTATCACTGTTGACGACATTATTTTGTGAGCGACATTCACTTAAAAATGACTTTGTGACAAAGTTAGATAACTCTTTAAAATGCGTGTAGTTTGTAAAAGATTTCTAAAATCTTACACCAAATGCAATGTTTCATGTTAGTAATCCGACGGTTGGAATCTTGTCGTCGGTGCTGTAGTCGATTTGTAATGTTAAGACGTAGAAAATATGTACTCATCCTTAGCATGTATATTGCAGCTTATACCTGTGATTGAGACAAAACATTCGAAAAAGGATTTTTGAATATTGAAATGATTATCTTTAGCTTTTGGTTTTATTATTCAGATTTTCATAACATAAAACTTATATTCAAATTTATTCTTATAATATACTAAAAAATAATTTCTTCAATATTCAAATTTCATTCTTGTACTCTTTTGTCTAAGAAATCATAACACCGTTATCTCAGCCAATAAGAAGCGACGTTACAAACGCCGACGCCATTTTTCCTTTAAACTATTTCCAGGTGTGATACAGGGTTCAGCTCATACTTGTGACAAGATGTCTGTCATACATGCTTTAGCGGAGATCAACACAAACTCATCAGATCGCTGCTCAGACCCATGGGTTTCTAAAACTGAGAATTTTCTAATGTCCAACTGTCAAGGGATACCCTCAGATACTAGCCACTGGCATAAAGGGTTATCGGTAGGTAACAAATCAAATTTAAGAAAGATGTCACATAAAGGGGAGGAGACAGGAACGTTGGTCCTCTGTAAAAAGCTTCTTTTTTTCATTTATGGACAAATTACATCCTTAATGGTTTATACTGACCGCACCATAGCAATATCGTTCGAAAACAAATTGCATTTGAAACACTAGGTCATGGTCGATGTTTGGATTGTATCGCAGACTGCAATATACAATGGAATCATTCAGTTCCGTTATGGTCAATTTTCGTGGGAGACAAATTCATTTTTTATAATTATTACCTGTGAAATATCGCTGTGAATAGAAATCGCTTGATATTAATATGCAAAATTAAGTTATCGTGGAAACAGATTGGTTAATAGTATAAGATGGTTATCCATGTTAACTTGTTCCTTTTGTTTACCATTGTCGCTTCTTTAAGGATCCTACAACGAAACCGAATGGTAATTTGTATCTTTTGAAAACAGGAGAATATGAATTGGTATTGTCATACGGGATAAAAATTACTTTTAACATTATTAACTAGTTTTAGCTTATTGTTTTATTTCTTTATAAAAGTATTTACAATGATTAATTTCACTCCCCCCCCCCAAAAAAAAAAAAAAAAAAAAAAAACAATAATAATAATTAATTATTGCCTTATATGGATTGGTGTTGCAGACAACTAAAGCAAAACAAATTATTTTATATGTATTTTTCTGTTAATCAAACATAAATATACACAATTAAGCTATCAGTTATCGTTCGAATGATGAATATTATTTATGTTCTCTCGCCGATGTAGACTATTTAAATAAATAAATATTTGATCTTTAGGTAGCCATTAACTGTAACACGACCCGACAGATTCCTGCCTACACACCCGTGGGGACCTTCTGGAATAACACGTACCAGCAGGACAGGTTACACGAGGGCTACAGTGGCATCTTCATTGAGTGTACTCAGGACGGATTCAAAGTAAAGTGATTTTTATCATTTTCATCGATTTTTATTTTTTTTGAATATTTATTCATTTTTTATTCATTTGATTACATTTTTTACTCATTTATTGTTATAGGTTTTTTATTTATTTGTTTTTGTTGTGTGTGTGTGTGTGTAATTTGTATTAAAAAAAATCAGCTATTTTTCGAAAGATATGTTATTTATTATGGACATTTGTTGGGATAAATATGGATTTATACCGCCCTAGTTTAATTAAATACCAGAGATCATTATTTAAATTCTAACATTGAAAACATGCTATGGCCGAAAAAATGGTATTTTATTTCTTTATCAGATATGTAATTCCTTAGACAAATGTCAAAATGATAACCCGATGTATATGTAAATTACAAGAAAAACGATTGTTATGACGTCACTCTAAAGATCTCAATTATTGGGAAATACTATCAAAGAATATATACTGACTCGATGATTCTTAAAGAGGAAAATCGAGGCGATATGCTTTATATTGAAGTCCACATGCCCATATATAAGCCAATGCAAGTAGAGGAAAATCAGAGCATATCAAATATACCTTATACTCATATTATTTAACGTGTTCGTTTTGTATGTCTTAATAAAGGAGCAGATAGTCTCAAACATTTGTCAATTTTGTTTTGTCCACACGGTTGGAATTACTTCCTTGTCCCATATTTACCATTTGAAGTAATTCGTATCCTACAGACGTACGTTTGATGGGATCCCGTGTCATCTGGGAAATCCCTTTGATATTACTTATTTGACCCTTTATATAACTAATAGCATAGACTTCAAAAGATGCTACAACGCTGACAATTAGGTTTTTTTATGGAAACAGGAGCAGGCGACTTAGTATTTTTCTTCAGTAACAAAAATTGCTTAATTTACATCATTACCACCATTGAAAAGTTTGAGCTACATCATAAAAAAATCATATTATGTCATATATGGAATGAACATTCACCAAAAGCAAAGTGAATTATTTGTTAATGTATTTTTCTGTTTATTGGGCACAAATACATGTTTAGACATCAGTTACTGTCAAAATAATGAGTATGATTTAAGTTCTCTGTCGGCGGTGGAGCATCTTTATATAAGTCAATTAAATCAATTTTATTGCTATAAACATTTCATTTTTCTATTTTTAGATGGCCGTACAAGCCTGTTCTGGAGTGCCGACTGTGATAAATATACCATATATACCAGGGACACATCTTACAGATGATTCCAAGCATCCAAATCTTCCTTCGAGATACTTTACTGTTAGATGGTAGAAATGGTAATAATTAAAGGGTAACTAGGACTTGTCTTGTTTGTTATGATATTCTATACACTCGCTAGTTGTTATATGTATTAAAAGGCAAAAACGACACATACCATTAATAAGTATTTCTCCCATTCTGGACAGGGCTTCCCTGTGGTTGCTAGGGAAAAGACAGCTCACGCACGCTTAACGATGACGTCATCGATACTTGTGGAGACTATTGTCGAGGACGCCATTAATTGCTGACGCGAAAAAAATAATCTTAATCTTATAATTTTGGTATGGGAGAAAATAACCAAACATAGATCTGTCAGGTTGATAAGGATATATCAACCCGCGCCATGTGAAAGATTTTAGCCGAAATATTTCACTTTTGTTGAGATATCCATGCTAATATTTAATTTATTCTTGGTTACTCGTTGAAATAATCAGTTATTCAACTTGTTTTACAATAAATGAAGTTTTAGATTTTTTTTATACTTACACTTAGTAAGCAGAGAGTAATCTTTTTTGATTGCAAATATTTTACCATGTGGTGTATAAACAAATTGTCAATCAACGACTGCAGTGTTTATTTAATGTCCTGAGAGTTGAATAACACCACCTATTGCGGTAGAAATGCAACTTCACCACTATTCTCCAGATAGAGAAATTAGACACTAGCCAATCGAGGGTGTACAGGATTTTTTTACATTTACTTTATATATTTTTATTTTCAGTCAATGTTAATTTTCATAAGTCACTACCTGAGAGTATAAATATAGTATCATAATATCATTTTGAGTAAATGTTAGTTTTACTATATATAAATAGCTCTTTCTCTACATCAGGTCTAAAACGTTGATGGTGGATTCAGGTTTCAATCGAAAACTATTATATCCAACCAATTGTAAACGTTAGTCATCGCTTCGGCAGGTTGATAAGGAGACGTGTCGGAGACAAAGCAAATTGGATATGCTTTTAACGCACTTGTAATCTGGGACAAATACTTTCATATTTTTTAAACATTTCTTAAGCAACTAACCTTGATATCTTTATTTTATTTTATTTTTTGTTAAATATTGATTTAGTTTTGGGTTGGGTTTTTTTCAAAAATGTGTTCCATTTCAATGGTTTTAAGGAAAAGGAGAAGATTTTGCAGTAATATGAAAGGAAGATATTAAAACTAATTAAGTATCTTGACCTCATTAAGCTAATTGTCTTTTCAATGATACAAATAGTTAAGTACAAATTATATGAGCCATGATAATACTCAGACAAAAGTAAATTCAAAACAAATAGGTTATTAGATATTTGGTCACATTCCTATTTATAAATCTAAAATAGAATATACGTCTGGGTCGGAATAATTGTACTACTAACCGTGAGAGTGAAATGACCTTGACCTTATCGCGTGTCTCGGTATCACGATAAACTATTTTAAAAGATAACGGCATCTGAAGTGTACAACTACAAAGCCAGGACGGTTCTGTCGATGTGAATCAACAATATAAGGTATTGTTACGAAAAATTACATGTTACGTGAGATATATTCTGTTTAGGGCGTATTATTGCGTTGTACTTGTAATACGCTGGAATTTATCGTATCGTTGTAATGCTGTAGGTAGCACGTCATGATTTATTGAAAACTATGACTTACTTCATTATTATTATTTTATTACACTTACATTTCAATGCCTAACCAATCGAAAAGATATGCTATCGATGTCGATATCCCGATTCTCTTAAACAAGTTTATCTTTATTAATAAACCTGTGCTATATTTTGAGATAATGAAATTATAAGTTTAGGACTATTGCTACAGCAGACTGTATACAAATTATTTCATATAAGTGATTTTTTGTTAATAAATTTTGCTTAAATGAAATAGCAATAGATATAGATGAATAGGACAATCTATTATATCATTTCTAAATTGATGCTTTGCATGCACAATAATAGGGCGTATTATTGCGTTGTATAATAGAGCAAGACTTTCGCTATTACAGTAAGATAAAACATGAATATACCGCAGCCTGCCAAAATATACTGTAACTAAATTACGCAACTCATTGCATACAGTGGCGGTCGTCCTTTAATGAACTTAGCTCTTAATAGGACACCTAGCCAGATCAACTGAACAATGATCATTAATCGTTATTAATTTTGTAGGATGTTGTTCGATGTGTTTTTGGTTTGCTTTCTGACGATTAACTTCACAGTAGCAAAGGACCCCTGCTTGTGCGCACAATCAGATATTCCAATACTAGCTGCAGCATCCCAGAATTCATTTCCTATCGATACGCTGACTTCCGGTTCCTGTTTGGAAGAAACACAGTATGACAAATATGAGTCGTGGATCGAGATAAAGACAGATACCTTGGTAGGTCCATAAATACTTTTTGAAATTTATTATAAAAGAAATCTAAAAAAAATCAAAAGGGCCCATCAACATCCCTACACCAGCCCGGATAAGTTGACATCCTAATGCACAGGTTTTCATAACTCCTTCAATATTTGTAACTACATTTTTTCTTTGGGTGTTAAAAACGGTTCTTGTTTCCATGCAGATGTGTCATGTTAGAAGATTTCCAAACCTCTTCAAAACTATGATTATGATATATATTTTATAAAGAAAGAATACACCAATGGTTGTTAAACAAACAGAGAGAGCTTAACCGATACCCATCATTTGAAAAATAGTTGGTCTTTCATCGTGTATGTTTTTATATAATCATCACAACCAACACACATAAAATAATTATTTTATTTCTTGGTACATGTGCAATCAGTACTTCATTCCATATTGGCATGGCGCATTTTTTTCGGGAAGCAATTTATTATTTTCAATATATTTTTTTGATTTTGAAATAAAATAAGAAGCCTTAACTTTTCAATGACTCAATGATGTAAATAAGTTGTTTTTGTAAACGAAGAAAATACTTATTCGTCTGCTCCGGTTTTTGGAAAATGCCATTCGTCAACGGTGGAGCATCTTTAAACTCTTTGATCTCTGATCATAATTTCGATAATGAAATCATACCAGACACATTTTGAAGTTAAGGCTTGATGTAAATAAACTGTTTTATCAACTTAATCATGTTCACATATACCTAAGAAATGTTAATAAACAAGGCATACAAATGATCACTAGGTTAAATAGGGTCTTAAACCCTTTTTATTACGTTATGCTTGTAGATTCATGGTCATCGATAGGTCTGTATTGCTCCTAATATACATTACAGATCGGATTTGTGCAAAATACTGACAAGCTTTATTTGGCGAACTGTACACGTAAGTTTCCTTTGAACATTTTCTAAAATTCGAAAGCAGATTTATTTCACTATTGATTTCTCACAAGCCTATATAACCAAAGTTTATGTTTTAAAACATAGTTTAAGGAATGAACAACTACATGCATTTAAAAAAAATTCTCGGAGTAACATATCCGTAACCTATTAGAATGTTTGATCATGCAGTATGCTGTTAAAAACTGGTCGACATTTTAGACGAGTTTTGGAGCTTTTAAATGGATTTGATATATCCAACCACTTCTGCGATATATAATCTTTCTCTTTAACTTGTGAGGGATAGTTAATAAGCTCGAACGCAACATCAAATAATATAAAACGCTACACGAATTGTTAGTGAAGATCAGTGGGCGAGTTCGGGCGCAAGCTATATAGTGACTGTAGTGGACCTTGGGCGTGATCGAGCTTACTTGTTACATGTAGTGCGCATGTGCACAAAAACAAGAAATTGTAATGCGCATGTCTTATAAACAAGAGCTCAACCACTGATTTTCTTTCGTTGTTCAACGGCAATTAGAATGTCTTTGCGCATGCGTAAGTTTTTGAAAGCATGGTAGTGATTTTTTGTTGCTTATATGCACGTGTCATATAGTCAATAATCAGCGCCCGAACTCTCCCAGTAATAGCGCACATCCGGAACTTCTCGTGTATTTCATATATTCATATATACATACGTACTGATATATCTCTTTCCCCATATATCAAGTTATGAAAAAGGGTACAGAAGGAAACATTTACTTTGCATAGAGGCTATGGTTTTCAGTTAAACTGCATTCAATTATGTTTTCACCATATTTGCCTATCTTGATAGCTACTTATAAATCAAAGAGAGCCTGCTCTTCGCATTGCATGACGTCGTGTTGTGGGAGAAAAAGAGGAACCCATTACCATCACTCTCATCACGGTAAGATCACGTTATACAATACATTTGTTGACTTAGTTTGAGATCAACATGTGCTATGCCAAACTGTTGCCTGAGGCCGAAGGCAACAGTTCCTTCCGAGAGTTCAACATAACACATGTTGACCGAAAACTCAGTCTACGAATTATTTGAAATAAATGCAGTAATTTTATGCTTGAAATAAAATTTACATTACATAGAATGAATTGATAAATGTATGGCAACTTGAAATTGCCAAGTAGGGCCAAATACAAATGAATTGTAACGTCATAATGACGTAAGCTTTCAATACTTCATGGACGCAAAAATATGATCAATTGTTCTCGTTTTTACTATATTATAGCATAGTTATTACAAAGTAAAGATAAAACCATCTCCACTTATGCTTAATGTTTATTTTCATGATCTCTTAACATACATTTTCAAATTGATTTCACATTTTATGCCTGACAACATTTTTGCATTTTAAAGTCGTTTGATTTCACTGCACTTGTTTTCAGATTGTTCAACCTGTCATAGCTCCTGCTGCCACACTGAAAGTCTTACACGTATGTATACTACATATGTATGTAATTTGATAAAGTCATACACTTATGTATACTATATAATTTGATAAAGTCATATACGTGTTAATATAATGTAATTTGGTAAAGTCACACACGTATGTGCATTTGTATACTATGTAATTTGATAAAGTCATAAACGTATGTATATTATATAATTTGATAAAGTCATACACGTATGCATACAATGTAATTTGATAAAGTCAAACACGTATGCATATTATATAATTTGATAAAGTCATACACGTATGCCTGCAATGTAATTTGATAAAGTCATACACGTATGTATATTATATAATTTGATAAAGTGATACACGTATGCCTGCAATGTAACTTGATTTATTGTATAAGTAGATCAACTTGTGATGATTTTTGTGTCATTTTTATGGAGTTATATGGCAAGTGATGCATTGTTATTTTCATTGCAGGATTAGGACAATTTACAATAGGATTTGTGTTGTTTATATGCGTTATACATTATAAGCTACGTTCAGTTTCAGGAACATTCCTGAACTTGAAGGTTTATTTAGCTTAAAATCCCCCATAGGAAAGCATTAAAGTAGATAAGGAAAAAATCTTAAATTAAGTTGAAGGCGTCTGTGATACTTCAATGAGGAATTTGAAGTTAATGCCGTTGACCCCTATCTGTGAACGACGAAAGTACTATACTACAGTACTGTAGCGAGTGTACATTGTATTGAATGAAGTGATGCAACAAGATAGTCGCGTCCCACTCACTCTAAGGTGGCGATGATTGGCTGAACTTGAAGAAGGTGGAGTTAAAAATGATTGAAGTCTCATTTGCTGAAGATCAAACGTCAGCTGAACGTTTTGGCTAAATTTCTAACCCGCCTACCTTTAGCGGCTTCTAGCACATCATCATAAAATCGGCTACTACCGCTGGAAAGAGCGATAATTTTCCTTTCAAAATCATCCTACATATCGATATATTTTCATTCTACTTTCAGTTTTCCGTTTAATCTATGTTAAACCAGATGGGCAATA
>SAYR01018475.1:6448-16751 GCA_004382745.1 Argopecten irradians irradians
TTTTGTTGTAGTAAGCACATGCACTTTGTCCCACATTCGATGTTGTAAGATTCGGTATCATTTGATGTTACAGAGTGGTAAGCGACGAAGAAAAATCTAACCCATAAGCCGGAGTACAGGACGACAGCCCAACACCGGATAGAGGCTACGTCCCCACAAACAACAGAATATCTCAGAACTGCGGTCGGTAATTCATATATTCCTTGATAAAGAGAATAGTTGTCCGCTGTCCAGGATAAAGAAGCAGCGATTAAGTAACGAATTTATATTTCAAACTCTATAGCATTTAAAGAAAATTGGAAATCATGTTCGAGAATAACATATCGTAATGAGAGATGGCATAGCTTAATAACACATTGTAAAACTGTATATCAACATGGAACACATCAATAACTAAAACATTGCCAGGAGTATCAACAACAGTAGCCAATACAACAATAATCAGAGCTGTATGGAAACTTATACATAACAAACACATTTGATAAGCTAATCGATCAGTAATCTTTAGATACAGTTGAACTATTTAAAGCATTCATATGTGATGGGATATCAGAAATATAAGATCAAATCGCTCGGTGTAAGACTGTTCATACTTGGTTTCTGCATTAATGTCAGCATTGACATATAACATCAATGACAGTGTTAAGACAAACATGTTACTTACGCACTTACATAAACGTAAGATTAAGAACAATATAATTACCCCCTCCTACAAACACGTTGGCTGCTGCACATATTGATCCGGTGTTGTCGTTCCTTTGTACAGAATGCTAACATGTTTCCAATGTATGGTTTGATGAAGCGGAAGAAACTCCAAGATAGGTTAAAACTCTCACGATGGCAACAAAGAATATAACCATCGTAAAAGCTACAATGTAATCATAGAAAACAAATAATAAAACCATCGGTAAATTCTGTTTATACAGTAGTAATAGAAATCTGTGTATACAGTAATTATGGAAACAAACGAATATAACTGTCGCTAAAACCTTTATGTAACCATTGAAACAAATATTATAATCGTCGGTAAAACCTATATGTAACCATGGAAACAAAGAATATAACCGTCGGTTATTTCTGTGTATACAGTAATTATGGAAACAAACGAATATAACCGTCGCTAAAACCTATATGTTACCATGGAAAAAATATTATAACCGTCGGTAAAATCTACATAATAATGTATATGTAACTATGGAAACAGAGAATATAACTGTCGCTAAACTTTATATACAACCATTGAAACGAAGAATATAACCGTCGGTAAAATATATGTGTAAAAAGAAGTATTGATAACCCAGTAAGTTGTACATACAGGGTCCCTACAACATAAAAAACACACACTTAATAAAAAATAAATAACTTACACTAAAAGCAAAATAAAATTGCATGTAATCTTTGCCGAAAACAAATTCTGAGCCTTTACTGGAGTGCGCGAGTAGTTCACTAAGGCGCGTGCTACACCAGATGACAGCTTCCTTCCCGCCACTCGTGTACAGTACAAATATGGCCATGATGAATTGAATTCCGAACCCCCAAAACACAGCGTGCCATGATACCTAAATGTGATTATAAAAACCCAGGTAATATGGAGCATCAAAGAAATAAACACAGGTAATATGGAGCATCAAAGAAATCTACACAGGTAATATGGAACACCAAGAAATAAATACAGGTAATATGGAACACCAAAGAAATAAGCACAAGTAATATGGAACACCAAGAAATAAAAACAGGTATTATGGAGCATCAAATCCGAGGCTATGATATTTTGTAAAGTTATACTGTACCTTTACAAGAAGTGTTGCTTAAAGCTGTCATAGTCCCCCCCCCCAATTAAAACAACATGCAAAGCCTTTAATTTATGTTAATAATTTCGACTGTAAGCATTGGCAGATAAGATTTGTTGTTTACCCATTTCAATTATGTCATATAATGATGCAAATAGACCTCAGGAAGAAAAGTAAAATGATTAAAGAGGTTTTCTTTTCTTTATTTCCTTACATTTGCGCGATCCAAGGAAGTCACATATAGCAGAAGAAGGAAGGCCACAAGGCCACCAAGCGATACCAGATTTCTGTAGTTACCCTTGGCAACGGCAGTTCCTACCAATGACCCTATGAGCACCAGCATGGCGATGTAGAGGCCCCTGTATTCATGATATAAAAATGCGCAAACATATTGCTGAATTCATATATTTATAATGTATTTTTAGCAACAAAAACAGCATTTCGGCTTCGCTAGCCAAGAGTATTCAAACACTCTTTAGAAGAAAGAAACGTATATTACGTCATTAGGGTAGCAAAGTTGCTCGCCGAAGGCGTTAAATATGGAAATATACATATGTACAAGAAAAACATTTAAATGAGAACAAACAGACGTATAAAAAGTGTTGAACAAGGCTATGTAAATTGTAATATTGTATAAGGACATATAGTTTATTATGGAATTAATCCATCTTTCTTATATCATGTTTTTGTGGTTTTGTCGTATCACTATCTTTTATTACCAAATTGGGTTTTTACCCATCATATCAGTATTTCAGTATTAAGTTCCATCCCAAGTGCCCGTTTGTGTTGTCTTTATTCCTGTTAAGTCTGTTGTCCCTTACCATTAAAGGAGTGTGTAATATATATAAATTTCAAAGTTGTTTTAAGTCTCTTTTTGCAGTTAATGGCTACATTTATAATCCTGTAAATATATTAATCATATGTGTAATGATATTAATTACACAGTCAGTGAATATCTCATGGTGACGTTTCGATGACTAGTATGATATTTACACTTAACCTTTCAAAATATGTTTCAAAGTATAGGGAAATGGCAAGGATGTAGTTGATACGTATACTTTTTTTATGATTTATTTTATACTTTAACTACTCTGTATTCTAAATGTTTTTTAGTTTTGACCACTTTCCTTACTAATGGATATAAGTCGGACCAAGAGCGGTATACTATCGTCTAGATTGACTCTTGCTGTATCTTCTGTACACATTGTAGTCATGTTCGTCAAATGTTCAAGTGGTGTAACAGCTAAAAATATACTTCAGTATTTCATGGTTCTACGGGGCGTCTGTATCAGTTTCAAAATCATCTTATATTGTTTTTCTTTATTTTCATACTTGATTTAGCTTTCTAATGGAAAAAACGGGAATGACGCGAAAATCAAAATTGGATTCAATACAAATCAAAACATCGAAGTGTATTTCATTTTATTAAGATATCAGAAAAAAATATAAGCAATGTTTTTCACACCCCATGAAATTAAAAAAAACGCCATCAATACTTGATTGAATTATGGTTAGTTGAGGTCTGATGGTTATCAGAAACTTACCAACGGATATATTTCCTTATTTTCATTTGTATCCTTCCCTGGCATTTCAGTTGTTTAAGATCAGCGTAAATGTTCGAAAATCCTTCCCATTTCTGTAGTAACTTCCACGTCAGATATAGATAAACCAATATAGTTCCAATAAGAAGTCTCAGAGAGCCTTCGGAACCGAATTCAACTGTCATACAGTATCCAACATACACCAAAAACAGTCCCGCTATGGTGACTTTGGTTGCCTTGACGAAGAGGCTTTTGTATTTTGCTATAAATTCTGAAATCCACAACTTGTCAGGTGTGGTTGCCTCAGGTATTTCACCATCTGTGATTGTAATCGCTATTGCTGTTTCTTTTCTTACGTCGTCAGGAATAGTCAATTCTGGATCGTTTGGTACTTCCTTATAGGACTGTGTAGCGGACATCTCCTCTGTCTTCGGGTTCTCCGTTACTGGAGATACAGTGTGCTATTGTCAATTAAAAAACAAAATATCAATTTTATTAATTTTTTTCATAAAATTATTTGAAAATTTAAATTGCAAAATATTAATTTATGTATAATCCAATTACAAATGTACAATGATCTGGATACAGAACAAAAGTTCACTAGCAATAAAAGAAAAGTACAATTAATACAATAATACAAAATACACGTTAACCTATCGGGTAGGATTATGTTTGAAAATCGTCAATTTTGATTGTATATTTGAAATATTCGGTAATTCTTTCATCTCAGTTTTACTGTGTTCATTACAGAATGCTTGTATTTGTGCACAGGCACTATCTGTAATATCGAGCATTAAACATCATGTGAATGTGAAACTCCGTAATTACATTCCTTAAAAAAAATCAGCATTTAATTGAAAATTTAATTATTCTAAACGATTTACTTTTCACATTTAGCGGTGATATTCTTGTTCACATAAAATCTAAACATTAAACATCATGTGAATGTGAAACTCCGTAATTACATTCCTTAAAAAAATCAGCATTTAATTGAAAATTTAATTATTCTAAACGATTTACTTTTCACATTTAGCGGTGATATTCTTGTTCACATAAAATCTAAACAATCTTTCAATAATTTGATTGCGTGACATTTTGTCTTGATGAAGAAATGAATCGCTTTTCATATTTTCATGTATATTCTTAAAATCTTTATATTTAACATATATACAACATTGTTTATTTAATTAATATTTCCAAAATTTGTTTTTCTAATTAACTTATACCTTATCATTTATTTGTTTTCAGTAAATCAATACATGAGTATTTTCATTTATAAATAAACTTTCCTATATTTACAAAAAAGACTTTACGACGTATTTGTGATCCTACCAATTAAACATATTGTATTTGTCATTTTTTTGCAAATATGTACAGCATGCGTGGTCCGAATCCGTTCATATATGAATAAGTGTTGAATTTGTCTAAAAGGGATTAAATAAATTCTAAATCTTAATAAATATAACAGTTCAACAACATTGTTTAATCTTACCTTCTCAGTGTCCTTGTCCATTGTGTCTGTAAATAATTATCTCCGCTTAGATGACCTTGAAACTGACCAGCGAGATGGACGATCTAGAATGCCTGATCACATAACGAGCAGAAGGTTATCACGATAGGAATATAAGGTAAGCTATTATAACAAAGATTCATGCAGTCATATGCTCGCGCAGACATTGTTTGTCAAAGATCTTATATCATCGTATGTTTACATAAAGGAATTATAATGGTTTAGATGATGGTTTTTTTAGGTGAAGGGTCAATCTCAGTGGAGCTTCAATATCTATGGAATTTTAAATGGGATCTCTAAATGAAGAAATATTACCCAATCATTTCAGAAGAAACTAGAAATTGTCATGTCATAGACAATTTGGCGGGCTTTTCACTATATTCAGTTTACAATACCGTCATTGCCAGGTAAGTTAAGAAGTAGGTAATGCATGGGTTTTGAATTTGTAACCAATAAATGACCTTGACTTTCAGTCCTGAATAAAAGTGTTTTAGTGAAGATCTGCATGAAGTTTGATCAGCCGAAGAGAACTCTCATCTTAATCCAATATTTCCAAATTCGTTCGAGCAAATGATAACGAGATCGAATGCGCCTTAACGTCATCTGACTTGCGGTGTTGTTAAGTATATATACCCCGGTATGTATATTTAAACTCTGGACCCCTGTGACCTTTAACGTATGAAGACTCTTATCATTTAGGTTATTGTTGAGTCATTTAAAGATTTGAACATATATGACTCATGTGACCTTGAATATGGGTCAAGGTCATTCCTAGTATCTGACTTTATAGCCCATCCCCTGGACATCTTATATATGAAATATGAAGATCCTAGACCTTATAGAACTTCAGGAGAAAAGTTTTCAAGTTTATTGTTAAAAACAGCACCTTTAACATTTGACCCTTACCGAAAACCGGAAGTTGCCATTTTTTGTAATAACATGTAGAGAGAAAAAGTTTACGCTTAAGATTATCTGCAAAAAATATTATTGGATGAAATCTGTGAAACGAACTGTTAGTGAGTTATAAGCATTTTTTAATTTTAAGATATGACGTCATAGCGGCCATTTTGTTTTTTTGATGAAGATGAAAATCATATCTAACGTTAGAGAACATTAGAGTGGTCTTTTCTATAGCAATTGCAGACTATTCTAGTTATTCAGTTCGACAATATATAATGTTAAACATTTTGGCGGGAATTTAGCAAAGATCAAAGGAATGTTCAAAATGGCATACAGCATTAACCGGAAGTGCTACCGAAAAATAAAAGACACCAAATTCATCAGAATGACATTCTGCATCGATATATAAAAAGAAATTTCGCAAAATCAAAAAAATTCGTGAACTTTGACCTCATAGCGAACTTTTTTGTTTGACCTTTGACCTAATTGCTGTAATTGAATAAAAGTTAGTCTTTTATACGATCTACATAAAACATAAAAAATATTTGCTGTATCTTAAACGGTTTTTGAGTTATGGCTGTTTTAAACTTTTTAGGTATGACGTCATGGCGGCCATCTTGGTTTTTTGACCTACTTAAAAATGTTGCATTCACCCCTTCAACTCATGCCATACAATATAACAATAAGGCCATTGACATACCTCTTACCATTTTGAAGATCTTTTGGACACAAAAAAGTGTAGAATAATAATAATAATAATAATAAAAAACAGAACAAAAACAATAGGTCTTTTCACCGAAATGGTGAAAAGCCCTAATAAAAAACAGAACAAAAACAATAGGTCTTTTCACCACATGGTGAAAAGCCCTAATAATGCGGAGTAAACTGCTTCTGTCATTTTTTTTTGGTAAAGCTTTTAGTTTAAATGTTTTTTGTTCCACATTTTGTCTCTCTCTATAAAGTAAAAAACATATATGTTATATTATACTCGTTCAAGTGAAATGTACATGAAATTTTTAATAGTTTGTTGGCAATTTTTCTAATGATTGTCTAGAAGAATTTCGAAATGTTTACATCTGTTACATCTATAACATGCTGTGGCATGCTGATATTTACGACTTGAAAACTGAAGAATACTTTTCTAATGTCCATGTTACATCGTGTGTGTTGTTGATAATTTTAAAGAAAGGCCTCTTGTCCTGCTGATGGTAACCATTTGGAACATAAAAGATGTAAGTCTTTCATCATAGACATTGGTAGCATTTGACCACATTTATCAAGTGCCCTCTTTTTCTTCGATGTTCTAGGGATGGCAGATTTAATATATACAGACGTTCCTGATATTTTAGGTCTTAAAAGCCGGGTATGACTTCTCCTTTGGACCTTTTCTAGATGTTCCATATCCTTCATCTTATATTGACATCATACACTTGAGGTATATAATTCGAAGTGGAGTCTTAGAAGATCCTTAAACAGTAGTTTAAAGTGCATAGTCGGGCAATGAAAACCAGTATAAATGCGTTCATTGGCTTTCCAAAAGTCCTTACATATCAAAATGACGATCAAATTGTGCCTACTTTGTCCAGTTTAGACCATTGAAATTATGGAAATCCCCATATAAATTGACCACTGTGCTAAAAATAAATTCTGAAAGCGAGGCTGTGTGGGAATGTCAACACGGATATAGGCAGCCGGAGGATGTTTTAGGATTCCTTTATTATAAATAAATTTCCTCGCGTGCAGAGCGATTTTGACAGGATATTTTATTTTTCTATTTCATAAGAAACTATACTGGATATATTAACACCATTTTAACCGACTTAAGCCTTCCTTTGCCCGACTATTCACTTTAAACATATTTTCATCAAGGAAGGTAAAGTCCCCAGGATGTTGTTGCTTAATTTACTCCTAGTTGGATGTGTGTTCTGAAATTTAAATCCCCATCCACCATTACCTCACTGTCCTTTTCGGATGTTATATTAACGATATCTAATTATGATCCTGTTGTTCCAGACATACTATACAATCTTTTCTCCTTGGATTAAATCGTTCGGTGGTGATGTATTAGCTTTAAACAACTTTTTAGCAGCCTCAGTTCGTGTCAATGATATTGGTGTTGATTTAATTAACGTTCTATTTAAACGGCTTATGGTGGTCATAGTAATGTGAGGCACCTCCCTTTGTAAGGTGGCTCAAAATAATATAAGTTTGAATTTAATAGTATTAATTAGGTCTAAGTCAATAACGTTGAAGGAAAAATAATTGTCGTCTAATGTGGTACTGTATTTACCTAACTAGAGATATATGATTAGTTTCATCTATATAAGGAACCAGATTTCAATTAAAAAACGCTGATTTGATTCTAGAAAAACCAATTACAAATTCAAATGCTTGTTCTATCATACTACGTAAATAATCTGTAAACAGTAATGCAAGCGCTATGGTGAGCATATGATTTTTATCAGGAAGATATTCGTCTTGCAGGTAAATCCTGGACATTAGTGAAAGTCTGTTTTCCGTATTTCCCCTTTTAATATTAGTTCAACTACATAATAGCTTAAGCTTGTAAACACAGATCATCGTCTAATTCAAGCGTTCTTGTAGGCTCTTAGCAATTGTGCTATCACCTGCAAGAAACCTGACAGAATGGTGATGATTTGCTTTATGAAGCTTAAGCTGGCTAGGATCAACACGCGGCAAAAAATGGCCCAAAGCCTGTGCCTATTTTCCAGATTTACTACATAATTGCGCTAAATTAAACATACCTTTAGTCACGATTAAAAAGTTCAATACATGGCCATGAATAAAATGCCGTTATAACGCCCTATTTTATGGTATGCGCTCTTGTCTTCCATAAAAAGTTGTATACAATCTCCATATATCACATTCAGAATTATTAGATGCAAAGAATGGATTTTTTTAATTATACACACTAGATTAGGCATTTTTAATGAGAAGTCACTCAAATAATTCCGTATACACTTCGCTCAGTAATTAGTCCGGTTTGATATCACATTGATCATGTAGAACTGGTTGGAATTCCTGAAAAAACGTCCAAAACTAAATCTGATGCCCTAAATGGAAAGGAAAATCGGTAATTCACTTTCCTGTTAGTTTAACAATTAATGGCCACTTCCGGCATCTGCGCTGGGCCTCGTAATTCTCATCCAATCGTTGTTGATTTAGAGTTTCAGACAAACGATGTTAGGATGACTTCTGTACGTTGACGGAACACAATATATTAAACGTAATAAAGCCTTCAGTTAGCCAAACCGATTGGTCATTACAGACACTGGCTGTGTAAAATGTTTTACTTGTATATTAGAAATAAAAATGCCAAATATATTGATCAATATATGAAATGAGTCTTTCACATTCCTAATTAATATACCATGTGTTTACTTACGTGGTCACTTTCTATGAGAATATAATATTTGCAACTCATATAGTCAAGGACCTGGAATACAGTTTTGCTGAACTTCAATTTTTGCTCTGAAAGGTGTCCCAGACGTTGATATTATAAACATTATGATGATATTGAGAGTAATGTGGATCTAAAAATTGCTGGATTAGATAAGGGTAATTTAATCAGGTAAAAATATATCAGGTATATGTTATTTCTAGAAACCATAGACTGGTTTATACCAAGGGAAGATAACTTTTCTGGATAATAATTTTATTTCCTATTTGGGACTATTATAGTTTCACCCTTGAGTCTGCAGGATAATCAAAAGTAGGTCATTGTGTGACTTATTACATGAATTTATTATTATCTCGTAAACATCTTGGAATAGTGTAGAAATATATAATGTTAATAAACTGGTTGTTTTTATATAATTAGTCCCGGGTTCTTTTTTTAAATTCACATTAAGGTGATTCATTAATGTGAAAATTTATTGTAAAGAGATTTTTAGGTTTAAGATAAAAGCTTAAAATTTATAAGCGAAGTAGTCCTTATATGGCATTCTCGTTGTTATATTGTAGCTTGGAACAGTGGCGCTGGAATGTTGTCTCCGAGTACCCTGGAGTAGAGCTAGGAGAAAAATAGCAACACTGTCCGATGTTATGCCTAAATAAACACTTTACGGAAAACTAAGCAGTCAAGGGTCAAGTATACGTCAGGGCCATATATCAAGGTCATTATCTATATAAAGTATCATATATTCTTGATATTGCTGTTGATACATGTTTTTTCCTTTAGGTTTATATCATCCTCATTTAAGGGTCAGTAAGGTCTATTGAACATTTCAAAGTTATTGTTTCAAAAATACAGTCTGCGTAATTTGTAGTTGTACATAGCATGTGAAGCATATGAAGTTTATGTGGAAAGGTGCTTAACATTTTGTAAGGAACATTGTCTGGGGGTAAATTACCTTATAATCTCTAGTGATGCATATGTTTCTCATAGGCCTTCATATTTAATATTTTGAAATGTTACTAATTTCAATTCGCTGCTTTTGGATAAATTATACATGTATATATTCAAATGGTACTAAAATACAATTGGTGGCTTGCGATTAACACAATCATGGAATTTTGAGATGGTTTTGAGTAAAATTGGC
>SAYR01018475.1:16776-30700 GCA_004382745.1 Argopecten irradians irradians
TTTTGATATAGCAAGTATGTGTTTAAACTCAATTGATTTCCATGGCTTAGATCTAGATAGTTTTAACGATGAGAACATTTTAAAACTGTAAAAAAATATCTTGAACATTTGGCCATTGACGTTGTCTATACATAGTTCATTATGAAAGGGACATGGTAAATACAATAACTGAAATGTTAAAAAAAAGTGTTGATAATAATACACTTACTTACGGCCACCTGGTGGTCGTTGATTTCAAAATCATAATCATATTTTAAAATGAATTACAGTCTTTCTTATTGATTCAATGCAATTATATGCCTGAATGAACTTGAAGCAATGTCAGAAATTCTCCCTAACCTTAAGGACTAATTGTGTTTATTTATGACTGTTTGTCAGCCCTTATTATCTGTTTATGAATAATATATACACATTTGCAGGTGGCAAGTGTGTGAAATTATATAGTTCAAATTTCATTTTAGATTCTGATATATCTACAGGCAAATAATGAGTATTGCAATTTGTATAACTACATTTACAACTTGAAATTATTCCAATTGTGAAATTCATACCAAATAAAAGGTTTTGAATTATTTTCTCAACTTGCTGACAAAACAATTTCAGTTGTAGCAGCAGTATTTTTATAGAAGTTTTTAACCTTGAAGCTTATTAGGAAAATGAGTTGAGTGAGTGTGAGATATTTTGATCAGAAATGAACTGAGTTGTCACTCCAATTGACACTTAATTCACCAGGATTGATAGAGTATGTGATGACTTTAAATTACACGTAATTATTAATAGTATTCTACTACATGCAGTATGAATTTTAAGTTTAGGAAGTTTGGCTGAGAGAGAGAGAGAGAAAGAGAGAGAGAGAGAGATACAGTTGACATTTTTAAAATCATCCTGCTTGTTATGTCCATATGAGGTTCATAAATCATTTATTAAACCTCAACAGAATTACATGTACTATGCTACATAATTATGGAAAAACTGATGAATGAAATTTTCTAAACAAGTTTTTACAGTGAAGTATGTTTAGTGACTCTAAGTCAAGTAAACATGTGCCACCAATGATGTGTCTTCTGGCATTGTTGTCAAGATTCAAGACTTTAATTTACATTCTGACACAATTGTATACGTAACAAGAGGTGAGATTTTTGTACATGAAATATTAAGAATGACAAGATAGATGATTATATGAAGTTTTTCAATTAGACTATCAGTAACTGAAATCAGCTATTTTTCTTTTGAAATCTAGAAATATTGAGGATATGAATTCCTTTTAAATATTAAAAAAGTACTGGTAAATATTCATTGATATTGGAGAATTTAGCCTATTTATTAACAGTTCACTTGTTTTTAACTTTGATGCAATTTCTTGTTTATGTAATGATGATATTTATTATTACCAAATACCCTGTTTGCTTTTAATGACTTCATCCCAAACTTTCCAAAAATTGAAAGACGTAGATACCGGATATTGGGTCTGTATAATGTTAATGTTTGTTTAAATGAGGTTTTATTAGCTCACCTTGCCCGAAGGTTCGGTGAGCTTATGGCATGGCGCAGGGTCCGTCGCCTGTCGTCCGTCCATCGTCCGACTGTCAATATTTCCTTTACATCGCTGCTAGTTATAGAGTTTTGTATGGAATGTAACCAAATTTGGCCAGAAACATCCTTGAGGTAAGGGGAAAAGCGTTTGTATAAATTTTGGCTCGGACCCCCCCCGAGAGCAGGAGGGATGGGGCCCAGTAAGGGAAATATAGGTAAATCCTTTTAATTGCTACTAGTCATATAGTTCTCCATGGAATCTAACCAAATTTGGCCAGAAACATCCTAGGGGGAAGGGGAACAGAGTTTGCATAAATTTTGGCTCTGACAACCCGGGGGCAGGAGGGGCAGGGTCCAATAGGGGAAATGGAGGTAAATCCTTAAAATCGCTACTATTCATAGAGTTCTGCATGGAATGTAACCAAATTTGGCCAGAAACATCCTTTAGGGAAGGGGAACAAAGTGTGTATAAATTTTGGCTCCGATCCCCCAGGGGCAGAAGGGGCGGGGCCCAATAGGGGAAATAGAGATAACTCCTTAAATCGCTACTAGTCATAAATCTTGGCTCAGATCCCCTTGGAGCAGAAAGAATGAGTTCCAATAGGAAAATTAAATCTTTAAATTCCTTCAGAAAAGAAACAATGATCTTGTAATCAGAACATTACTTAGCATTACAATAACAAGATAAGTGATACAGGCCCTCTGGGCCTCTTGTTCAAATTCACAGATGTCAAATGGACTTTTTACATCGATAAATGACATCTTGTCACTAGCTAATAAGAGGTCTAAGCAATACCTAGACATATTGTTAAGCATGTAGCATACTGGTATGAAGGACTACCAAGTTCAAGGGTGACTTATTTTTAAGAAATAATTGATAATTTTGTAAAGATGAAGGAGAGCTGAAATGTTCAAATGTCAGAGGTGTGAAAGTGATGAATGAGTGATATGTGGTAAAGCATATGATGAATCTAAAGCACAACATTTCGTGTATCTAATTAGAACAAAGTAGGATTTAGAATCAGAAGAAAGTATTTATACTTTAAAATATTCAAAGATGCTCCACCGCCAACAGAGTATAAATGATATTCATCATTTGAACAATAATTGGTGTTTTATCGTGTATAAATATGCCTAATTAAAACAAAATAGCATAAAATAATTGATTTCGCCTTTGGTGCATGCACAATCATTACTTCATTCCATATAGGATATAGTGCAACAGATTTTTTCGAGATGCAATTAATTATTTTTTTATATTTTTAAGTTGAAGTAAAATTAGTAGCTCAAATTTTTCAATGGTGGTAATGGTGTAGTAACTTTTGTAACTGAAGAAAAATACTAATTCATCTGCTCCTGTTTTTGATGGTGAAAAAATACCATTTGTCAGCGATGGAGCATCTTTAAAACATGTAAAACATATTATAATAAGGACACCTTAGAAGAAATTCATAATTCATGGCTTACAATTTTGTTTTATTTAAAAAAAAAAATTGACATGCATGTTTTGCATGATATAGAAATAATTTTAAGGACAAATGAAATACAAGAGCAAGGAAATATGACATTGCAAGAGTTTCCTCCCTTCTCACAGTTCCCACATGAGCAGTTCTCAAAATATGTTAAAATATATCAATGAATGCATGAAATTATTTGAAAGATTCATCATTCCTTAATTACCAGTCACCAGTTTAATTAATTACTTCTCTGATACATATATAACTTTTTCATATTTTGAAGTAAATATTTTAGCAATTTCCTCATGTTTAAGAAATTCTTAAGAGCTGTATTAGCTACCATACATTGTATAGTTAAAAATTCTTTGTAATACACCTACCGGTTTATATATTACCGGCATAGTATATGGCTTCCTTGACAGAGAACAAAAATTACTACATTATAACCATTAATTTGGTATAAGCATGTTCGTTAAAAATATGTCTTAATGAAAATATAAATATGCAACTAATATAAAAAAAATAATGAAAATCCATTCATTGTACTTACTAACTAGTTTTGAAAACTTTAGATATACAAATGTACATAACATCTTAAGTTCCTACTCTAAATTTTTGATTTGAGAAATTTCCTAAATCTTGTGAATTTAATTTGAAATTTTTAGACTAGAAAAATCCAAGGTAGCTGCCAAGTCTAGAAGAGACCATGAAGCGGTGGAGTTTCAGACCCTTACTGAACTTCTTCCCATGAAATTGTCCGACTTGGAAAAACTAGACAAAGCTTCCATCGTCCGTTTACTTGTCAGTTACATGGCAATTAAGAACTACCTACATCCTGGTAAGTTTTGTTTTATTTATATTATCAAGGCATGAAATATTCTTCTTGTCTCCTCTTCCCTCAACATTGGGACTAAAATGGCTGAGTGTGTCCACCGAACAATCTCATACTGGCCTTCCACCTCTGGGTCTCAAGTTCGAAAACAGAATGGGTCCGTTTTCAATTTCTGGTTATGGAATTTGAAAATTGAATTTTGTCAGTTGCCAGGTATTGACACAAGAAAGTGTTTTTCTTCATCTCAAAACCTCTCAAAAATCAGAAGTCCTAAATTTATCTGTAAGTGTGTATATAAATGGGTTAAATGTCAGCGATATGTTCCAAGTTAAACTGGATCCTTATAATGTCTGTTGGATACTGACTTCTTCAAATAGTATATATGAGGCAAATGTGAATTCTACATTTTAAAGTACCTGATTTTCAGCATATATAACTGAAATTTTGATGTTAAACATGTATATGAATAATAAGGATGGTTATTTGGCATTGTATTACAGATAGATACACTGTAAAACCAATTTAAGAATATGAAATGACTTTTGTTACAACATATTGATTCACATAGATGGATCTGGATGGAGGATAAATAGCATGAGTTATAGTGGCTCCACTACAGGGATGGACAGGCATAAAATTGCATTGATCCCAACGAGATTCACATCTCCAGCTGTGTGTGTAATATTCCTTTGTGTTATGTAACACCAGACTACATCTGTCTGCCATAATAGACATCAGGAGCTATCCCAATCTGTGTGGTGCTTATCAAAACTCAGGAACATTTGTTATGAGATTGTGTGTAAGCTTGTTTTTGTCAAATTTGAAATATGTTTTGTGTCAGCACATAAAGATAAAGATTCCAGTAGAACATGGGTTGCTGTTCAAATTCTACTTTAATGGCTGACGGCTCCAACTTGTTGGCTTATCATGTTGAACAATTGGTTGTTCTGAATTTTGACCTCACAAATGACAGTTGGGATAACTTGTGTTGATAAATTGAAGTTGATGTTGATGTACAGAAAGCCAATGTCAGCTAGTCACCAGTTGGTTTTGCTTTGTTCAATCCAAATGTTTGATTATTGAAAACCAGTAACGGACAGTAAGTAAACTGTCTTAAAGATAAATTTTAGGGTGGTTGAAAGGATGCCATTGAAAGGACTGTCAGTATGATCCACAAACTCTTTTAATGTTTATAACGGTATCAGGTTACATATTATTTTCCTGGACAAACAAGAAAGATATGCATTTCATACATTAGGCATGGAAGGGAGATAACTCCTGTAGTCTTACAGCTTTGTCATCTTGTGATCATCCTTATGTTGTGATTTTTCATTTGGATTTGTAAAAAGAGCAAAATAAAAACAAGAAGTCTCAAACACTTAAATATTGTCCTAAACAAGTACATGAACAAGAAAAGGTACCAGTTTTATAATTGAAGAAGATTTATAAAAATTGTGTTAAATATGTATGATGAACATATTTTGTATTAAAGCCATGTGAAATCTTGATTGCATTTTATGACCAGCTAGAAAACGTGTGGAATGTTCTTTGTTCGTGGTGAACGAGTGCTGTACATTAACAATAGAATTGACTCAAATTAACACTGCAATGATTAGGTGTGCAGTTTATCACCATCAAAACTCAACGTTGTGTTCTAATCACCATTCACGTCTATCAGAATGGAAATGAAAGTATTTTTACGATTCAGAAGCCGGAAACATTCTCCATCAGGAATATGGAGCTTGGTATTTAAATGTCGCTAGATTACAGAGCTCGTACCTTTCAACCCATTCCTCCCTGAAGACACGTTTGAAATCTTCTAATTCTAAGATAGGAGCATGCCATTGTGAAATTTAGGGGAGAAAACTTTAAATCGCATATCAACAGTGATTCTTTAGTTGTGACTTTTACATTTCAGTGTAAATTAGCTGACATACCAGTTAGTTTTAAGGTTAAGGTTTCAGTTGTTATATCATTCCATGTAAAAGAAGACAACTAATTTCAAAAAGTAAAGTTCAACACATGCAAGATGACTCCATACTTAAACTATATATTGGAAGATTTTTTTTCTGAAAAATATATAATGGCCTGTAATAGAGCCATGCCTAGGACAACTGAAAGGTACACTTCAAATTAATTACAATTTAAAAAGAAAACCCACAAAAAAATGTGTTTTTGTTTTCAATACTTCTGCAAATTTTCATATGACTAGAAAATTAGTTATTAACATTGACTGCATTTTCCATAATGACAATAAAAACAATTCAATGCTATTAAAGACTGAATATTTTTATTCCTCTGAATAATGATATATAAGAGGATTGTCTCCCCTGGACTGTCAGTGCATGATATACTAGATATGACTTTGTTTGGGATAATTTTCTAGTCTAACCTACCCTAAAGAACATTATTGTGAAATTCTGTCAATATTATGCCCTTGTTGAATTAAGGGAGATTTATTGCATTTACATAATTTCTTATATGGTTCAAGATCAGCATTAAAACAGCTCTCATTTTAAGATATTCTATTATTAGGAATATGTATAATATATTTAGGTACTGTAATAACATAAATAATAGCGGAGTCATGTAGTCAATAAATCAGTTACTAACTAACTAATAAATATTATCTTGGCCCAAATGTCAACATTTTTTGACTATTTAAATTATTTAAATGCATTAAACAAGGTGGTATTAATTATATAGGGTTCCTTATTATTCCACTATTAACAGAAATATGTGTATCCAGTTTCAAATACAATCCTGGTAGTCCATGATTCACCTATTTGAATTCTTGTTCAACAATGTCTGGGTAGGGATATGCGCAGACTGCTAATTCCCACGAATTTCATCAGATTTTCATCATTTCTATTTATAACAGTCTGAGAATTCTATTGATAACATGAGCATGGCATCATCCATCTTTATTTCCTTATAAGGATATGCTGCAATAATGGCACTCTAAAAAGCAAGTTACACATCATAATTATAGAAACAATTCAATCATGTTTGAAATAGAATAATTCATATATCAGTATTTGATTGACACTATGTACTGGGTACAAAATAATTCATGTACCAGTATTTGATTGACACTATGTACTGGGTACAGAATAATTTCTGTACCAGTATTTGATTGACACTATATACTGGGTGTAGAATAATTCCTGTACCAGTATTTGATTGACTCTATGTACTGGGTGTAGAATAATTCCTGTACCAGTATTTGATTGACACTATGTACTGGGTACAGAATAATTCCTGTACCAGTATTTAATTGACGCTATGTACTGGGTACAGAATAATTCCTGTACCAGTATTAGATTGACACAATATACTGGGTTTAGAATAATTCCTGTACCAGTATAAGATTGACACTATATACTGGGTTTAGAATAATTCCTGTACCAGTACTTGATTGACACTATGTACTGGGTGTAGAATAATTCCTGTACCAGTATTTGATTGACACTATGTACTGGGTACAGAATAATTCCTGTACCAGTATTAGATTGACACTATGTTCTGGGTGTAGAATAATTCCTGTACCAGTATTAGATTGACACTATGCACTGGGTACATAATAAGTCCTTTACCAGTATTTGATTGACACTATGTACTGGGTACAGAATAATTCCTGTACCAGTATTTGATTGACACTATGTTCTGGGTGTAGAATAATTCCTGTACCAGTATTTGATTGACACTATGTTGTGGGTGTAGAATAATTCCTGTATCAGTATTTGATTGACACTATGTACTGGGTGTAGAATAATTCCTGTACCAGTATTAGATTGACACTATGTACTGGGTGTAGAATAATTCCTGTACCAGTATTTGATTGACACTGTGTACTGGGTGTAGAATAATTCCTATACCAGTATTTGATTGACACTATGTACTGGGTGTAGAATAATTTCTGTATCAGTATTTGATTGACACTGTGTACTGGGTACAGAATAATTCTTGCACCAGTATTTGATTGACACTATGTACTGGGTACAGAATAATTCCTGTACCAGTATTTGATTGACACTATGTAATGGGTGTAGACTAATTCCTGTACCAGTATTTGATTGACACTATGTTCTTGGTGTAGAATAATTCCTGTACCAGTATTTGATTGACACTATGTACTGGGTACAGAATAATTCCTGTACCAGTATTTGATTGACACTATGTTCTGGGTACAGAATAATTCCTGTACCAGTATTTGATTGACACTATGTTCTGGGTGTAGAATAATTCCTGTATCAGTATTTGATTGACACTATGTACTGGGTTTAGAATGATTCCTGTACCAGTATTTGATTGACACTATGTACTGGGTGTAGAATAATTCCTGTACCAGTATTTGATTGACACTATGTACTGGGCACAGAATATTTCCTGTACCAGTATTTGATTGACATTCTGTACTGGATACAGAATAATTCCTGTACCAGTATTTGATTGACACTATATACTGGGTACAGAATAATTCCTGTACCAGTATTTGATTGACACTATGTACTGGGTGTAGAATAATTTCTGTACCAGTATTTGATTGACGCTATGTACTGGGTACAGAATAATTCCTGTACCAGTATTTGATTGGCGCTATGTACTGGGTGTAGAATAATTCCTATACTAGTATTTGATTGACGCTATGTACTGGGTGTAGAATAATTCCTATACTAGTATTTGATTGACACTATGTACTGGGTGTAGAATAATTCCTGCACCAGTATTAGATTGACACTATGTACTGGGTTCAGAATAATTCCTGTACAAGTATCTGATAGACGCTATGTACTGGGTACAGTATAATTCCTGTACCAGTATTTGATTGACACTATGTACTGGGTACAGAATAATTCCTGTACCAGTATTTGATGGACACTCTGTACTGGGTGTAGAATAATTCCTATACCAGTATTTGATTGACACTCTGTACTGGATACAGAATAATTCCTGTACCAGTATTTGATTGACACTATGTACTGGGTGTAGAATTATTTCTGTACCAGTATTTGATTGATGCTATGCACTGGGTACAGAATAATTCCTGTACCAGTATTTGATTGACACTATGTACTGGGTACAGAATAATTCCGGTACGAGTATTTGATTGACACTATATACTGTGTACAGAATAATTCCTGTACCAGTATTTGATTGACACTATGTTCTGGGTGTAGAATAATTCCTGTACCAGTATTTGATTGACACTATATACTGGGTGTAGAATAATTCCTGTACCAGTATTTGATTGACACTATGTACTGGGTACAGAATAATTCCTGTACCAGTATTTGATTGACACTATGTACTGGGTACAGAATAATTCCTGTACCAGTATTTGATTGACACTATGTACTGGGTACAGAATAATTCCTGTACCAGTATTTGATTGACACTATGTACTGGGTACAGAATAATTCCTGTACCAGTATTTGATTGACACTATGTACTGGGTACAGAATAATTCCTGTACCAGTATTTGATTGACACTATGTACTGGGTACAGAATAATTCCTGTACCAGTATTTGATTGACACTATGTACTGGGTACAGAATAATTCCTGTACCAGTATTTGATTGACACTATGTACTGGGTACAGAATAATTCCTGTACCAGTATTTGATTGACACTATGTACTGGGTACAGAATAATTCCTGTACCAGTATTTGATTGACACTATGTACTGGGTACAGAATAATTCCTGTACCAGTATTTGATTGACACTATGTACTGGGTACAGAATAATTCCTGTACCAGTATTTGATTGACACTATGTACTGGGTACAGAATAATTCCTGTACCAGTATTTGATTGACACTATGTACTGGGTACAGAATAATTCCTGTACCAGTATTTGATTGACACTATGTACTGGGTACAGAATAATTCCTGTACCAGTATTTGATTGACACTATGTACTGGGTACAGAATAATTCCTGTACCAGTATTTGATTGACACTATGTACTGGGTACAGAATAATTCCTGTACCAGTATTTGATTGACACTATGTACTGGGTACAGAATAATTCCTGTACCAGTATTTGATTGACACTATGTACTGGGTACAGAATAATTCCTGTACCAGTATTTGATTGACACTATGTACTGGGTACAGAATAATTCCTGTACCAGTATTTGATTGACACTATGTACTGGGTACAGAATAATTCCTGTACCAGTATTTGATTGACACTATGTACTGGGTGTAGAATAATTCCTGTACCAGTATTTGATTGACACTATGTACTGGGTACAGAATAATTCCTGTACCAGTATTTGATTGACACTATGTACTGGGTTCAGAATAATTCCTGTACCAGTATTTGATTGACACTATGTACTGGGTGTAGAATAATTCCTGTACCAGTACTTGATTGACACTATGTTCTGGGTGTAGAATAATTCCTGTACCAGTATTTAATTGACGCTATGTAGTGGGTGTAGAATAATTCCTGTACCAGTATTAGATTGACACTATGTACTGGGTGTAGAATAATTCCTGTACCAGTACTTGATTGACACTATGTTCTAGGTGTAGAATAATTCCTGTACCAGTATTTGATTGACACTATGTACTGGGTACAGAATAATTCCTGTACCAGTATTTGATTGACACTATGTACTGGGTGTAGAATAATTCCTGTACCAGTATTAGATTAACACTATGTACTGGGTACAAAATAATTCATGTACCAGTATTTAATTGACGCTATGTACTGGGTACAGAATAATTCCTGTACCAGTATTTGATTGACACTCTGTACTGGGTGTAGAATAATTCCTGTACCAGTATTTGATTGACACTATGTACTGGGTGAAGAATAATTCCTGTACCAGTATTTGATTGACACTATGTACTGGGTGTAGAATAATTCCTGTACCAGTATTTGATTGACACTATGTACTGGATACAGAATAATTCCTGTACCAGTATTTGATTGACGCTATGTACTGGGTACAGAATAATTCCCGTACCAGTATTTGATTGACACTCTGTACTGGATACAGAATAATTCCTGTACCAGTATTTGATTGACACTATGTACTGAGTGTAGAATAATTTCTGTACCAGTATTTGATTGACGCTATGTACTGGGTGTAGAATAATTTCTGTACCAGTATTTGATTGACACTATGTACTGGGTGTAGAATTATTCCTGTACCAGTATTTGATTGACGCTTTGTACTGGGTACAGAATAATTTCTGTACCAGTATTGGATTGACACTATGTTCTGGGTGTAGAATAATTTCTGTACCAGTATTTGATTGACGCTATGTACTGGGTACAGAATAATCCCTGTACCAGTATTTGATTGACACTATGTACTGTGTACAGAATAATTCCTGTACCAGTATTTGATTGACACTATGTACTGAGTGTAGAATAATTCCTGTACCAGTATTTGATTGACACTATGTACTGAGTGTAGAATAATTTCTGTACCAGTATTTGATTGATGCTATGTTCTGGGTGTAGAATAATTCCTGTACCAGTATTTGATTGACGCTATGTACTGGGTGTAGAATAATTCCTGTACCAGTATTTGATTGACACTCTGTACTGGATACAGAATAATTCCTGTACCAGTATTTGATTGACGCTATGTACTGGGTACAGAATAAATCCCGTACCAGTATTTGATTGACACTCTGTACTGGATACAGAATAATTCCTGTACCAGTATTTGATTGACACTGTGTTCTGGGTGTAGAATAATTCCTGTACCAGTATTTGATTGACACTATGTACTGAGTGTAGAATAATTTCTGTACCAGTATTTGATTGACGCTATGTACTGGGTGTAGAATAATTTCTGTACCAGTATTTGATTGACACTATGTACTGGGTGTAGAATTATTCCTGTACCAGTATTTGATTGACGCTATGTACTGGGTACAGAATAATTTCTGTACCAGTATTTGATTGACACTATATTCTGGGTGTAGAATAATTTCTGTACCAGTATTTGATTGACACTATGTACTGTGTACAGAATAATTCCTGTACCAGTATTTGATTGACGCTTTGTACTGGGTGTAGAATAATTCCTGTACCAGTATTTGATTGACGCTATGTACTGGGTACAGAATAATCCCTTTACCAGTATTTGATTGACACTATGTACTGTGTACAGAATAATTCCTGTACCAGTATTTGATTGACACTATGTACTGAGTGTAGAATAATTCCTGTACCAGTATTTGATTGACACTATGTACTGAGTGTAGAATTATTTCTGTACCAGTATTTGATTGACGCTATGTACTGGGTGTAGAATAATTCCTGTACCAGTATTTGATTGACGCTATGTACTGGGTGTAGAATAATTCCTGTACCAGTATTTGATGGACACTATGTACTAAGTGTAGAATAATTCCTGTACCAGTATTTGATTGACACTATGTTCTGGATGTAGAATAATTCCTGTACCAGTATTTGATTGACGCTATGTACTGGGTGTAGAATAATTCCTGTACCAGTATTTGATTGACACTATGTACTGGGTACAGAATAATTTTTGTACCAGTATTTGATTGATGCTATGTACTGGGTACAGAATAATTTCTGTACCAGTATTTGATTGACACTATGTACTGGATACAGAATAATTTCTGTACCAGTATTTGATTGACACTATGTACTGGGTACAGAATAATTTCTGTACCAGTATTTGATTGACACTATGTACTGGATACAGAATATTTTCTGTACCAGTATTTGATTGACGCTATGTACTGGGTACAGAATAAATCCCGTACCAGTATTTGATTGACACTCTGTACTGGGTACAGAATAATTCCTGTACCAGTATTTGATTGACACTATGTACTGGGTGTAGAATAATTTCTGTACCAGTATTTGATTGACGCTATGTACTGGGTGTAATTCCTGTACCAGTATTTGATTGACACTCTGTACTGGGTACAGAATAATTCTTGCACCAGTATTTGATTGACGCTATGTACTGGGTACAGAATAATTTCTGTACCAGTATTTGATTGACACTATGTACTGGATACAGAATATTTTCTGTACCAGTATTTGATTGACGCTATGTACTGGGTACAGAATAATTTCTCTACCAGTATTTGATTGACACTATGTACTGGGTACAGAATAATTCTTGTACCAGTATTTGATTGACACTATGTACTGAGTGTAGAATAATTCTTGTACCAGTATTTGATTGACACTCTGTACTGGATACAGAATAATTCCTGTACCAGTATAAGATTGACACTATGTACTGGATACAGAATAATTCCTGTACCAGTATTTGATTGACACTATGTACTGGGTGTAGAATAATTCCTGTACCAGTTTTTGATTGACACTGTGTACTGGATACAGAATAATTCCTGTACCAGTATTTGATTGACACTATATACTGTGTACAGAATAATTCCTGTATCAGTATTTGATTGACACTATGTACTGGGTGTAGAATAATCCCTGTACCAGTATTAGATTGACACTATGTACTGGGTGTAGAATAATTCCTTTGCCAGTAGTAGATTGACACTATGTACTGGGTGTAGAATAATTCCTGTAGCAGTACTTGATTGACACTATGTTCTGCGTGTAGAATAATTCCTGTACCAGTATTTAATTGACGCTATGTACTGGGTACAGAATAATTCCTGTACCAGTATTTGATTGACACTATGTACTGGGTACAGAATAATTCCTGTACCAGTATTTGATTGACACTATATACTTGGTACAGAATAATTCCTGTACCAGTATTTGATTGACACTATGTACTGTGTACAGAATAATTCCTGTACCAGTATTTTATTGACACTATGTACTGTGTACAGAATAATTCCTGTACAAGTATTTGATTGACACTATGTACTGAGTGTAGACTAATTCCTGTACCAGTATTTGATTGACACTATGTACTGGGTGTAGACTAATTCCTGTACCAGTATTTGATTGACACTATGTACTGGGTACAGAATAATTCCTGTACCAGTATTTGATTGACACTATATACTGGATACAGAATAATTCCTGTACCAGTATTAGATTAACACTATATACTGGATACAGAATAATTCCTGTACCAGTATTTGATTGACGCTATGTACT
>SAYR01018475.1:30725-51364 GCA_004382745.1 Argopecten irradians irradians
AGACCGCGTCCTCTGCACAATCACTTTGCTGATTGCATCTCACTCTGTTTTCAAGAGGGGTTTTTTTAGTGATGATCTGGCAGCTGTGTTAGAATACACTTGCCATGTTTTGTACCGTTGCATATAGTTATTGTGAAGTTGCACGGCTATATGTACTAGGGTAAGCAGAATAATTCCTGTACCAGAGTCATTTTAGACTTGACACACACTGCCAATATTTTCAGCTGGGAGGCATACTAGAGGTGTCATGAATATCAAAATTTGCTTGGTACTCGATATAGTATCTGATTGACACTCCGCCGTACCTAAAGATACATAGAACTAGAATATCTTTGAATACTAAAGTTATCGAGAGATTGACACTATGTACTGGATTATGCACGAATACACTTCCTGTACTCAAGATATGTGGATTCGCAAGAACTATGTCACTGGTCAGGGTGTCGAAAGTACAGTTTCTCTAGGTAAAGTGTCAAGTTTGATTGACACTAAAGTGTATCTTTGTACGATTCAGAATAATTCGCGTGTAGCCAAGTAATTTGAATGATTTGACTACTACAAATGGCTAATAAGGATACTGAAGTGGTCACATGCTCATCAGATTCATGTGCGAAGTGATATTCAGTCATTTGATTGACACTATGTACTGGTGTAGAATAAAATCGGCCTGTACCAGTATTCAAAAAGATTGACACTTAATATGTCACTGGGTGAGAATAATTCCGTTCTGCCAGTATAGATTGACACTGACAAAATGTACTATTAAACGGGTGTAGAATAGAGATTCCTGTAGTCTAATAGTACGTTAGAATTACACACACTATGCTTCTGCTGCGTAGCTCAGGAATAATTCCTGTACAGTAATTTATTGCTACAGCTTTATCAATGTTACTGACGGAGGTTACTATACCAGATATGTTTATTCTGCTTGTAGAGTAATATTTGAGATTGACGAACTGATGTATCTGGGTACAGAATAATTCCTGTACCAAGTATTTGATTGACACTATATACTGTGGTAACATGAAAAAATTCTCGTACCATATTTGATTTAGACACGCTAAATGTACTATTTTTGCGTGTAAGAATAATTCCTCGAACAACCCAGCTATGAGTTGACTACTCGACCGTGCAGATAATGTACTGGTGTAACATGAATAATTCCTAGCTAAGTAATAGTAATTGGTGGTGATTGACACTATGTATCTTTTATAGATCATGCAAGTGTATAAGCCTAATTCCTGTGTAACCAGTTATTAATCATTGACAAGCTACATGATGTTTATCTTACAGGGTCGTAGAACTTAATTCCTGTCGAGTATTGATTGACACTATGTACTGGGTACAGAATAATTCTGTAAACGATCAAGTATTGTTGATTGACACATATATACTCCGGGATACGAATAGATTCCTGTACCATGTATTAGATTAACACTATAGGTACTGGATACAGAATAATTCCTGTAGCAGTATTTGATTGACGCGTATGTATCTTAGGTACAGAATAGATTTCTGTAGCGCAAGTATCCTAAATGTTATTGACCACTGTATGCGTAAGATGTACTGGTACAGAATAATTCTTGACAAACCATAAGTATTTAATTGTACGCTATGTTTGCGTTCAACTATAACTTAGGGTGTTGAGGACCATGATTCCTGTACCAGTATGTTGAAATTGACACTTATGTATTTCTGAAGTGTTAGAATAATTCCTGTACCAGTATTGTGATTGGACAACTATGTACTGGGTGTAGACTAATTCCTGTCCAGTATTTGATTGACACTATGTCACCTGGTACACGTAATTATAATTTCCCTCGTGGAGTACAAAGTGGCGATTTATTTGATTGACACAAATCATATCGCTTTGTACAATTTTTCAAGGGTATATCAGAAGCCAATTCCTGTACCAGGTATTAGATTAACACTATAATACTTGGATACAAGACATAATTCGCTAAAAGTGCTACCAGGAGTATACATTGCGATTGGAGACGCCTATGTCACACTATGGTAAACAGAATAGATTTCTGTACCAGTATTGATTGAGCCACTGTTTTATGTAGTCTATGAAAGTGGGGGGAACCGAGAAATGAATTTCTGTACCAGTACCTTTAATGTATTAGACGCTATGTACTGGGTGTAAAGAATGATTCCTGTAACCAGTAATTATGGCCAGATGATTGAGCACTATGTTCTGAGTGTAGAATAATTCCTGTACCAGTTATTTGACACTTCCACACTAAATCGTGCTCAGGGTGATAATAGACTAATTTCGCTACACGATGTTAATGTGACCAGTACAATGATTGAGGCACGTTTCATGCGTAACTTGTATGGGTACAGAATAAATGTCCTGGTACCGCTATATGTTATTTGATTGACATTCGCTGTCAAATTACTATCTGGCATTACATGGAATAGATTGTCCTGTAGACCAGTAATTACATTACTAACTATATATCGCCGGGAATACAGAAATAATTCCTAGTCCAGTAGCTAATTTGATTGAGCTCACAAAGAGCATATAGATCAACTACTTGGTGCATACAGAATAATTTCTGTACCAAGCAGTAATTTTGATGACGAGCCTATGCGTACCTAGGGCTACCACGAAATAATTTCTGTAGCAGATATCGTTGAAATTGACGCTATGTACTGGGTGTCAGAGACAATTCCCTGTACCGTCACACTAGATTTCAACCGCAAAATAAGACCCCCCCGCATATAAGACCCCCCACCCTGATTTTGACACATTTTCAAGACTTAAGGGGGAAATGTCTGCAAATAAGAACCCCACCATACTTTTCATTTACTGGATGATGGATTTGTATTGCAATGGAGTAATAACAAATCGATCTCATGAAATGATGACTTCTGTTCGTAAAGTAACTTTTTTTGTTTATAATTTTACTCGGACAAAAGGTAAAATCCACGTAGTAAAGAACTGTTTGTGTGCTTGTTATTTTTGTCATTTGAGATCAAAGTTAATTCTACGGGTGAGTTTATATTTAAGTTATCAATAACTACAAATGTGAACAGTGCTTTATATTAATCGGAGGCTATTTTCAACAAAATACGCCGATATTTTGATTTCCAATTGAACACTTGCAACACGTTTTACGTGTTCGTAGCGAGGGAGCAGTGTCATTTTGTACATGCCTCACGCAAGATGAATTCATTCGGTTCATGTTGATAGCAGATGCGTTTACTGCTCAACTCGGTGGATTCTAAATTAATACACCATTACCTAAAACATCTACTTAAGGCGATTTACAGGTTCAAATATGTATGTATTGTGAACGTAACGTACCGTAGGATCAAGATCAAGTGCTGTTGTGATGACTAAACCCAATGCTTTAACTTTTCGGCCGCGTCAGTTTGTTTTATCGTCTACGCAGGTCGTAACAAATGATAGTAGCGCCGCAAGTTTCGTATTTTCTCTGGTTACAAAAATACTTGACTTATCGATGTTTTAATGCAGTTAATTCTTTGGATTAATATTCTGAAATATTATCAAAAACTATCGTCGTATCATATGCAATATCCAGATCCAAAATTCCAAAAACACGACCTCGGTGTGGAAAATGTGAAAGTATGGACATCACACGCCGGCGCCGCGATTTTCCTACACGTGTGTACGATGTTACAAGAACAACTGACTCAAGTCTGTCGGCACGTTGAAGTTAAAATCACGATCGTTTGCTCATTTGACTGAGACAAATGTACGAAAATACTTACTGTCTATGAACAAATTTTGATATGTAGAATCGTTTGCAGTGAATTTTAAATAGGACGTAAATAGGCCTGAGTCTGAACGGCGATCGTCCTTCCGAGTCACGGCGATTGATTCACGTGTTTACTAAGACGGAGATGTAGTTGTGATCGTAAACAATAACCTAATTTGAATATTTTAAAATAACAATACGATTATTAAAACTTCTAGATTAAAATGACATTGCTTATGATGCTGTTTCTTCGTTTTGATTCATTGGTGAATGTCCGCGTGACTCTTGCAAAAATGTGCGTTTCCTTTCAGACTTACGTTACAACTGCCCTAATATTGTTTAACAAATTGTATTTTAATTTGTCATAACATTTGATTTAATTTTACTCATGCGTCTTCATTATTATTATAAATACTTGAACATCTTGCTATTTCCCATCTGTCATACGACTGTTAAAACAATGACAGGACATTAAAAAATCCAAGATGGAGACCTCATAGATCGATGTTATCAGGCGGGTTGTCCGCAAATAAGACCCCCCACCACTTTTGACCTTTATTTCTTCTCTGGGAGGGGGGTCTTATTTGCGGTGAAATACAGTACTAGTATTAGATTGACACTATGTACTGGATACAGAATAATTCCTGTACCAGTATTTGATTGACACTATGTTCTGGGTACAGAATAATTCCTGTACCAGTATTTGATTGACCCTATGTACTGGGTACAGAATAATTCCTGTACCAGTATTTGATTGACACTATGTACTGGGTGTAGAATAATTTCTGTACCAGTATTTGATTGACACTATGTACTGGGTGTAGAATAATTCCTGGGCTAGGAATGATTACATTTTAGCTAATTTACATCTATGTTGTTCAGTATGGGGATCCATACCTACTATAGAGAACACTTTGAAGAATAACCTTGACTACTCACCAGTGATAAACACATAAATCATTGAGATTTTACTTTGATATGAAACTTAAGTTTTCAAATGTCTGCTTTAGTTGTTTTATATTAAATAAAAAAATCTTGTCAATCCAACCGTGACCTTTTTCTTTGAAAGGTTTAGGGTTTGCTGGATTTGTCAGTATTGAAATATAGAACCTAATTTATTGTATGGTATTGGCCTTTTGATGCCCAGGCTCTAGGTATGGTCATGTTTATTATGTCCAAGGGAATAACGAATGAATATTGGACAGTCGTATCATATGATCTAACAATGATTTTCCCTGGATCTTGGTTCTGGTGCACACAGGATATAATGTAATTGCAGTATGCATGAAAATTACTCGGTAAAAACCCTCACAGGATCGGCTTTAATGTAAAATGACAATTTGCTGTTTGCCTGTTTTCTGATATTTTTTCCTGGTTTTGATTAAAGATTGGGTGTGCTTTACAGTCGATATTCCTTGAGGTATTCATGACAGATAGCGTGGTGATCAATGCTATATTTAGTTTGGATCCACACTAAGTATTGTCCTCCCTTATGGAAATCTTTTGATGGTGTGTGCAGGAAGTTGAGCAAAGTACTGGGCTGTACTAGTGTGGTTGTACTTGCTGGTGTGGTTTTGCCATATGACATCACAGCAGAGGGATACTTGTAAGTTTGTTTGGTTGTATTGTAACACTCACACCCTCCTAAATAAAGACTTTAAATTTCAATAAGATACATACACAAAATGTTTTATTTGATATCATGTTTATTACATAAATAAACAAAAAAGTACCAAACCAATGCAGTGGCATCATTACATCAAAGAAGACCAACTGAAAAACAACATACAAGCAAAAAAATTGTAAGAAAAAAAAAGGTCTCTTAAATAGGATTACATCTACGTGATGTGTACCAAAAGATCTGATGTTAATTGAAAAAGTTGTCCTTTGTGACCTGTTGATAGCAAAAGAACAGACTAGGTAACATTATCATAAGGGCAGATAACCATGGATAATATTATCATAAAGGGAGATAACCCAAGTTCTGATTCCAATGTTTATGTATATTTCTTACAAAAGAAGAAAACAGTATCTCATATACAATGATATCCGATACTTACCTGTGAGTAGCAAGTTGTATATTCCAGAAAACACATCCTGTCAGTCTGACAATCTGATACATATTCAAATATGAAAATTAACATAGTGAGAAATTATCAGATGATACATTATTCAAAAAATAAATTTACATGATAGACTATTTTGAAGTGATATATTATTATAATGTTGTCATAGTACAAAAAGTGGATGGGATTAATCTGTGTCATGGATAATAATTATATTTTCAACAGAAACGTAGGAGTTGCTGGTCGAAATATATATCTGTAACAAAATTGAAAAAGTGGTTTTTGATTGACAGTGAATTTTACCCCTTTCAACCTTCTAAACAGAGTTATTAGACTCATGTAAAGATTATCTAACAGAAATTGTCTTCTGTGGTTTGGCAGTACAGAGGACTCCACATAATCGAATAATGGTTATTTGAATATTTTGGTTATTTGTATAAAATTCTACGGTCTCAATTTTGCAATATATTTTTAGAGAAATTCGCCAGTATATGTTTCAAGATACTTCGCTTTTGCTCTCAAATATGTTTATTTATTAACGTAACGTACCTTAGTTCGCGATCAGTTGGAGAAACCATGCTTCCTTACAACAATCGCCATTCATGAGTAGTCTTGTTCAACCAGAGACGTTGACTACGCCAGAAGTGTGCGTATCAAGCGTCTCGTTAAACGAGACATAACAGCATGCAAAGTCGGCGTGCAATGATTACCACAAGTTTCGTATGTGATATTAAGGATACAAAAGATACTTTCTACGTAATTGTTTCATTGCTCCTTGAATATGCATTAATTTCTGAAATGTTATCAAGCTATTCGCCGTATCGATCAACAATACAGGAAGAATTATCAAAACACATTAAGGTCCAGTGAATGATCATCACCCGCTGCCATTTTCGAATATTCATACACATGTGTCAAAAGTCAAAACAACACTGCTAGTTGATCAGCACTTTGAAGTTTTAATCACGATCGTAAGCTCATTTTGCCAGGCAAATGTACGTAAATTTGTTTATTAATTAGGGTCAGATTTGCAGACACAAATTCAATCCTGTTTAGTTGTTGCATATGATATTGATCGTTTAGCTGTTTCTCAAATATTCACGTGTCGATCTAACGTAAACAAGAATCTAATTTTAGAATATTTTTTGTTATTAAACAAATAAAATCGATTTGCATCTTCGAAAATAATAACTTGTTGTTCGTTTTAAGTGTAAATAATTTACGTATTTATCAAGTTAACAAAACGATATCTAAATGCCTGTACACATGTATGTGTGGGGTCAAATGGAGGTCTCCGCCTGTTCAAATGCTCCGGTTATTTGAATATCTTCTTCTGGAAGATGACTTATTCAAATAAGTGGAATCCTCTGTATCTGGTTTTAACTTCATAGGGAGCATTTATTTTATAGCCAGATTTCTTCACAGGTCAAAAGAAATTTAATTTAACTTCATTGGAATAAACTGAATTTCCGTCCTCTGAAATCTCAATTTCATCACCACATAAACATTATCAGCTACAGATTATGTCGGAGCTGCCCTAAATTATTTAAAAACATGTGCACAGAATCTCAATCAAAAAGTGTTAATGGAATTTAAAAAAATCAGTGATTGCCTTTCAAAAATGATAATGAAAACTACTGAGAGAAAATTAAAAAAAAAAAAAAAGAATTTGAAATATAAAGCCTTAAAAATATCTTGAAAAGTTACGCAATAAGATCATGACTTTATAATTAGATCTTGGAATTAGGGCCTAAAGAAATATTACTGCGGTTTTGTTGATTTTTTTGGACTGAGGCTTTGAGTTTTTAAGTGGGCTTTCTATTGATGAAGGGCTCAGAGAAACTTGGCACACATTCCTATAGTTTAAAAGTGCCAGTGGTGACAATTGCCGAGTTAAACTCCGCCACTTCATCAACACTGCTGGGACATAACTGCATCAGTTTACACTCAATCGCACCAGTGTAGTCATGCAAGGCAAACATTTATCTGACATCACAGATCAGGTCGGCGGTATCACTGGGCTGCGTCCAATCAGAAGTTGTTTTTATTGATTGTTGACTGCGCATCATATTACATATTTTCTGTGGACTCATGATTATTTCATTTCTCTTGTCTTTGTTTTGGTATCTTGTCTGTAGCGAACTTTATCAGACACAAAGCAGTAATTATCAGGTTTTGGTGACCCCTCTAGAGGTCAATGTGTGGCCTACTGACCTTTACAAAGGATTGTGGGTAATATAAGATTTCTTCAGTGTTGGTCATATCTTAATAATGTGTCTTAATTTCTTTCCATTATTGATCATGAATATTCATGTTTATCCTGTATGATTTAGTGACTGTTTCAAAAGTCTTGACAATTTTTATCTTAATAATGCCTGTAAAAAGTCATCCTATTTCAGGGGCAATGTCCAGTAGGTTGATGATGATATAGCTGTGGTGACATATATCAATCCTATTACCATATTCTCACCAAGAGCAGCCACTATGTAATGGAACATATAATACCTGTCTAATCTGACATGTAATGGAACATATTATACCTGTCTAATCTGATGTATAATGGAACATATAATACCTGTCTAATCTGACATGTAATGGAACATATTACACCTGTCTAATCTGATGTATAATGGAACATACTATACCTGTCTTATCTGACCTATAATGGAACACATTATACCTGTCTAATCTGACATGTAATGGAACATATAATACCTGTCTAATCTGACATATAATAAAACAAACTATACCTGTCTAATCTGACCTATAATGGAACATACTATACCTGTCTAATCTGACATGTAATGGAACATATTATACCTGTCTAATCTGTCATATAATGGAACATATTATACCTGTCTAATCTGATGTATAATGGAACATTTAGTCAGAAAAACCTGTCTAATGTAACAACCTAGTGGAAACATTACATTTATTAGTTAGAACCTGTCTGTGGATATGTCATTTTTTTGAAACCATTAACCCCTGTATGTATGATATATTCCCATATACCTGTCCTTTAATGTACTACTGAGATATTTGTCTGTATAACATCCCCTCAGTGTCACTGCCTCCACGCTTGTGTTGTGATATACTGTTAATCAATAAACTATTTGTAAGCGGAGGTGTCGTTTACGTAATTAGACCTGAGGAATTGTCTCGAAGGAGATGGATTTGTAGTTTGACAATAACACACAAAGAATATTGTTGTTGTAAAATGGGTACTGTTTACAGGGAAACGTGACAGCTGCTTTTATGCTACAATTAACATTTTTCTGTATACATTTGAAAACATACATATGTGTGCATAGTATGTTGATGGTAGATATATCTTAATTACCCTGGTATATTATTGCATGTTCAGGAGCTATTACGTAATAAGGGTACATCTACAGAGTAGTTGAGGTACACCAATTAACCAGTATCCTTCCACCTCTGGGTTTCCAGTTTGAATCCTAGATGAGGTAATTGGCCCAGTGTTACCATAGGTTGTTGTTTCTCCGGATGCTGTAGCTGTCATCCATCTTATTAAACTGGCACACCCTTAATAAGACCTCAATGACTAGCTATAGAGTGTTTAGTGAACAAACAACTCAAACACATGATAGACAGTAAAAACTATATCATCAAACATAAAAAAATGTGCTGAGGGGATATAACAGTTGTGGTGTTGACTCTCCAGCAAATGACCCACAGGTACTTAGACATCTATTCTATTTGGGAGTAATTAATGTTATATGATTAGAGCTTGTGTGAATAGGTATAAGCCAAGTCATGTACTAAAGAGAGTCAATTATTTAAGAGTATAAAGATTAACAAATTCAAATTGTGGGACTGACAATTTACAAATGATGTAATGTGCCCATCAATTGCTGCAGTGTAGGTTGCAATCAGTAGCTGTATGTAAAGTCTTCACTTCCTGACTTATGTGTCTATATATCAGCATTATTGTATGTGATATCTTGAAAGAGTTTTGTGAAAGGTTGAATTAGGTACAGTAATGTTCATGTGAGTAATTGAGTGCAAAAAGTAAAATCAATTACGAAAAAAATTTCAGCAATCTGCAAAAAAAAAAATATGATGTGTTAGGACTTGTTCATTTTGTTATACAAAAACCATGTAAAGTTTCTCTTTTGCCTCTCTGTATGTACAAGTATGTATTAGATAGCTGTCAATATGTCAGAGGTAAGAACTTCATGCATGTACGGTTTCTCAATTATGTGGTGTGTAGCGTACATAGCCCTATATATATACAACTGCTAGTAGGATATACATAGTGAACTAGATGTTGGACTTAATGCCTTTGGGGAGGCCCTTTGTGCCTTTTCCATTTGACTGCATTGTGTTAATGAATTATACAGACTGTTATTACAGTAATGCAAACTCCCAGATACATTGCTTTTAGCTAGTAGCTTAACGGACATTTAATGTGATACTTTTCATTATCCAAAACTGAAATGATTTTCACAGCTCGACTGCAGATTACTTTTTTATTGGCAAAGGATGTAATTGAAATGCAAATACAGCAAACAAATACGGTACTTGTTATGTATAGCAAGATTGGATGACAGATATAAACTGTTTTAAATCCGATTAACCTTTTTAATCGGACATGTTGGAGAACTTAATTGATCACAATGACCTCCCGTAGTGACCAAATATAATTATATTCATTAAAACATAAACTTTATAATTCTGTTTTACTATTTCACCATCCTGTGATTGTATCTTTTCGCACTAGCTGTTACAAGCCCTTTATACCTTTTATGTGAAGCAGGAGAACCCAACAATAATTAAAATCCTGCTAATTGACCTGAGTTCTACACAGTCACTTAGATAATCAGATTTGCAGTATCTTGCTGTGTTGGCAGTTGAAGAAATATTACAAAACAAAGGTAGGAAGGGAACCCTGTATAAACCTGCAGAAAGTCGGTATCGTTTGTAAAACCTACACTGACGAGACAGAAAGTGCTTGGCTGGGAGAATTCCAGCCTAGCACACGGAACACACGCCGCTGCTAGAGGCATTTAGGTACAGCACAATCATGTGAATATTATACCAATCTTCTGTAGCACTGGAGCTACGTGGAGTTGTCCATAGAAACGGTGGCTCGGACTCAGGACACGCTGTTTTACCTTGTAGCCACTCCAGTGTCCATTTATTAATTGTGTGATGGATTTCATCTGTTAGCCTGCCATCGATGGGGAATCAGAATTTATTGTAAAAATCAGAACCTTGCTGCCACTATAGAATATGGCTTCTCAATTTATATTTCTGTGACAAATTTCTCTTGACTATTTGTAAAGCGTAGTTTTTGTGGTTGATATAGCCAATTCATCAGTTGTTTAGAGTATTTGAAAGGACTTATATTGGAAAATGCCGTGGATTATTCGTATAAGGAAAGTAAAGAAAGTGACTGCTGTTCAACGCAAACGATTTAAAGGTAAATACAAGGTAATAATGTAGAGGAAGACAATTTCATAGGGTTTTTTTTTCAGTTGCGTTTAATTTTTTTTTAATAAAAAATTCACATGATTGTTTTAACATTCAAATTAACATTAAGCTATTTTAATAATAATTTTCACAATGAAATTTTGTTTAAGCTAGTCATAGAGATATTCCAAAAGTACAAAACATGTTTATTAATTTTTTGTTATATTTTTTTTTCTGAAACCAATGCTATGTTTTTTAAACTCAAATTAATCAAATCTATAATTTAACTTGTCTCTGAGATACTGCTTTGGATCATCCCCCTTTGTCTTCCCAGTTGTCTTTGACTGACTTTGTCAATATGGCTATGGTTGTGACATATGCTTTGTACAACTGTTGTTGGTGATTTTACATATCATGGAATTAGAAATCTAAAGCACATTATGCCTGGAATTTTTCTTAATCAATATCAATTAAAAAAAAAAAAATACAATTTGGAAAAATTTTATCTCAACATTTTTGATTTTATTTCAACAACAATTTGAATTCTTTAATCAAAGCTTCAAAATATATTTTCCCCAAGCTTTAGCCGAAATAACATATAGGCCTTGAGTTTTATCTTTGTTTTTAAGATCTAAGCTGATTATCCCGAAATCGCATTTCAAATTGATTAATTTTGTCACTGGCAATAGATATACTGTGATACTATGATATAATCTCACTACCACCAAAGTTTGAGGATGCATGCAGGCTCATATAATTGTGTTAACCAGTTGGGTGAATATGACATTTTTATATAGCATTCACCAGGGCATTGACCTCCAATAACACAGTAACCGTCTCCTGCACTTTTCAGCACCTGGGATAGAACTTGTTTGATGCCTATAGCGGTGTAAGGGCCCCGTGTAAGGGCCCCGTCTGAAAAAATCATCTGTGTCTGTATTCTAGGTCTGACAGAGGCATCTAGGGGAGGCACTTAGGTTATGTTATTGTACATAAGTAAAATATCAATAACAAGCAAAGCTAATCATATTAATTTGTTTGGAATTACGGTAGATGTTGTGAGACTTTGTATGTGGTTTTATACTTAGTATATTGCTGTCTGTTTATTAGTGTTACAGGGCTGATCCATAATCAATTCAATGATATACCATCTCATATACGAGTGGTTATGGGAGGTAATAATGGTCTAAATGGGAGATAACTGATATACTTATAATGACCTGTCTTAAATCCGCAACTTATCATGGAATTTGAAACTAAAGCATATAAATCCAGGAGAGAATGATTGGCAGTCAATTATGTATAATAGGGAATTGATAGGTTGTCTTTAACCAAATATTGATTACGATTTTATAAATAATTTCCCAACACTCCTGTCCATGGTATATAAAATGAAACATTTTGTATATCAATGGTGATATTTTGAAGCACTAAGGACATATATCAATAAATCACTATTTCCATCCATAAGTGGGTTTCCACAGATTTTCTCAAAAACCATCAGACTGGTTGTTTTGAAGTTGTACATAGATCATTGCAGTCTAAATTATAATAATGGCATAGGAAGAAAATATTGAAAAGAGGCTAGATTTTAATTCTTCTGATAATCCAAGATGATCACCAGAGCTTCACTTTCTTTAAGGAACACTTCAAACTATTTTTTTTTAAATTATTTGGGATCATTCATCTGACAATGGTTTTGATAAAAACAAAAACTTTGAGCCATCATGCCCAAATTATTACCACTAAGGGTCGATCAGCTTGAAGGCCAGGCCCATTCTGACAGACATCTTTTTTTCTGTAGATGGGTAAAAGTGCTCCAAAGAAATGAATGTTTAACTTGTGTTGTTGATCATTGACGTGGGTATGTAAAAGGCTGTAAAATCTGGAATACTTCAGTCTCTGTCTCAAGCTAAAATTTTATTTTTGAATGGTAGGTGTTTCAGAGTGATGAATGCTGTTTTATATTTAGCATCATTGGTCATGTGGTTTGATATCTTAATGATAACATTGGGAATCTTTTGACTAAGCACATTGTAGATTGTAAACCAAAATATATCTGGTTTAACCGTTGGCACCATTGGTCTCAGTGTATGTGCAGAAAGGATGTACCTCGGGTCCGATGATAAGGTATATTAATGTATTGTCTATGTAGCAATGGTTTATCTTGATAGGCCAGCACGGATATTCACAATCTACAGATGAGATATCTTCCATTTCCTCAGGCCTGATGAAGACTGGTTGCAGATGATACCATGGTATCTGTTATTACAGTCCAGCCAAAGTACAAGTATTCATGGCCAAGGTTGCATGTGTAGTTGTCCGGATACATGAAATGTTTGGTAACTAGCCCGGCATTGTACATGCCATACCAACAGAATTGTTGTATCAGATACATCTCTTTGTCACACACTATACATCAGTGACAAAGATGCTACTGCAGCTATTCACTCCACATATTATTTATCTTCGTCCCACCTCACACTTCCTACTTCCTTTTGTCAGATCACTGCTGCTTCCTAATCCCTCTAAGCCAGACTAACTATTCATCTTTAATCTTAGTGAACCATATGTGTCCCTGACCCTACTTTTATATACTAAAAGCCTTCGAAGCAATACAGTAAACCATGGTTATAACAAACCTCTCGGGTCCTAAGTCTGTTTGTTATAAATGTGTGTGCTCAAGGGGGATTAAAATTTTTGGATACATGGAGAATAAATTCGCTAGTGCTCAAGGAGGATTTAAAACCATACCAGATCATGACTAAAGATTTGGTTCCCTGTTTTATTGTCTAAGAAACAGTTTTGTCCTGATGAGGTCTAAGTTGTTATGGTGTCTTATATTCTATATAGCATTCTGCCTCAATCTGCTGACCTATGGGTCATAAATGTCAGCCAAAAGTGGGGCTGGTACAAGGCAGTCTGGCCATATAGACTGCTGGTTTTTCTCTGGGTACTTTGGCTTTTAACCTACATCAAAACCTCACCTATCCATAGATAAAGCTGATTGTTAATTGGATGTGTAACATTAAAAAACAGTTACCCAAACTACTTCTATATTTCCAGTTTTGCTCTTAGTTTTGACAAAATCCTTACTATTAGAAAATCGCTATGCAAGTTTAAACCTTATTCTAGGCTTCTGATCTTGACTTTTTTGGTTCTTAGTTTAGATAAAGCCCTTACTGGAAGGATGTCTGTTTGTATTGTAGCCTCAATTGCTTGATATCTTTGATTCAGTTCCTGACTATGAAAATGATAATGTGTGTAGTGCAGGAGATCCACTAACACCTGCAGCAGGTAAGGATTATCAGATGCCACTAGAATTATATCACATGAAGACATGCACATTGTGTGTGCAGGCAATATGTATCAGGTTGATAAGATAGGGCGGATCACGGTACACCAGACATTGAACATATATATCATCTGTACATGTGTGATTATATATTGATAAGTCTGGTATTGTCATTCAATGACATGACATTTAAAATGTGGCCAGGATGAGACGTAGGTATAATTGCTGTATATGGCTGTCTAGGATGTGAGGGTGATGCTTTAGGACCAAATGTGTTGGTGATGGCCATAACCAGATCCCAGTCACACATATATCCCCACACACGCTATAAAATAAAAGCAATAAGTTTTACTACCATATATATTCTATATGAAGCCCAGGGAGTTCAGTATACCAATAAAATCAGAGGTGGGGGAATATTTAAATAAGGTGATACTGTGATTACTGCATTATCTTTGCATGCTCACATGGATAGCAAAACAAAAGATACATATATATAGACTGGTAAGATAAACACAACAAACCAACTAAAATATAAAATCACATACAAGATATTCTTAAGCTTAGTCTCATTTAAATTCAGAGTGAATTGAAATGTTTGCCATTTCACCATGATGTTTCTGCACCAACCAGTGTAATGGGATTTGATTTGTTTTGATCAAATTTCCCAAAGAAATCATGCATTACAGTGTTGTTTTAAGGTAATGTAATTATAAAGAATTTATGCTCTCCATTTAGATGTGGTTCGATTTTTATAGGGAAACCATTAATTCTACTGGACCCACAGCATTTCACAGGCAAGGTAGACGGCTTGCACTCCATAGACAATGCAGAAAGTCGTTATTGACATCCAACATAATTATCTCCGTCAGATTAGTGGCAGACTTGTCTGAGAGCAGGGTTACCTGCCAGGAAAGGTCAGCGTAGGACTGTGCATTGCTTCACACCCTGCTTCCGATATCTCTAAATCTCCCTAACCTCACTACAGTAATGGTGGTAATAATATTACATTGTATCTGCTGACTCCACTAAATCTCTCCCAGATCTTACTACCGTAATGTTGATAATAAATGTTACACAGTATCTACTGACTCCTGAGATCTCTAAATCTCTCCTAGACCTTACAACCGTAATGTTGATAATAAATGTTACATTGTATCTACTGACTCCTGAGATCTCTTAATCTCTCCCAGACCTTACAACCGTATTGTTGATAATAAATGTTACACAATATCTACTGACTCCTGAGATCTCTTAATCTCTCCCATACCTTACAACCGTTATGTTGATAATAAATGTTACACAGTATTTACTGACTCCTGAGATCTCTTAATCTCTCCCAGACCATACAACCGTAATGTTGATAATAAATGTTACACTGTATCTACTGACTCCTGATATCTCTTAATCTCTCCCAGATCTTACTACTGTAATGTTGAGAATAAATGTTACACTTTATCTACTGACCCCTGAAATCTCTAAATTTCTTCTAGACCTTACTACTGTAATGTTGATAATAAATATTACACAGTATCTACCGTCTCCTAAGATCTCTAAATCTCTCCCAGATCTTACTACTGTAATGTTGATAATAAATGTTACACTTTATCAACTAACCCCTGAAATCTCTAAATCTCTTCTAGACCTTACTACTGTAATGTTGATAATAAATGCTACACTTTATCTACTGACCCCTGAAATCTGTAAATCTCTCCTAGACCTTACTACTGTAATGTTGATAATAAATGCTACACTTTATCTACTGACCCCTGAAATCTCTAAATCTCTCCTAGACCTTACTACTGTAATGTTGATAATAAATATTACACTTTATCTACTGACCCCTGAAATCTCTAAATCTCTCCCAGACCTTACTATTGTAATGGTGGTAATAAATGTTACACAGTATCTACTGGCTCTAGATATTTCTAAATCTGCCTCCGGACCTTACTATTCTAATGTGCACTGTACATATATTGTATACTGACTTCCTGATATCTCTGAATTTTCTTATGACCTTTATCATTATATAATGGTAATTAATGTTACACGCCTTTCTGTTCTTGACATATCAGATAACTTTTAACTACCATGGTAGCTCACCTACTCATATTAAAAAAAGTCAAACGATGTGATTGTACTATCCATCCTTCAGCATACAAGTAGTGTGGACTAGAGTGAACATGTGGTATTTCAGACACCATATTAGTGTGTGGGTACTTTAGTAGATAATGATGATGAATTGCCCCCAGTCTGTGGAACTGTCATGCTGGTTTCCTGACTATATTTCTCATTGATTGTCCTTTCCTTCCAACTACATCTAACCATTCATTCAACATTTGGAACCTGCTTGTAAAAAGCTATGTACTTTATGTTTAAATGTATCTATTTTTTTTCAATGTCTTCAAATTATTTCTACTGCTTCTGTACTGAAACCCAGACCATAAATGTTTATTTAAGATTGAAAAAAAAAAAAAAAACATTATTGGAGGGGCTGATTCCATAAATTTTGTAACTAAATTACGTTAACAGGCATTGTCCAGTTTCTCATAACTTATCTTTAAATCTTTCGCCTTTGAAAACACACAGTAGTTTTGAACTCTTCAAAGGTGGAACAATATTTTAGATAAGTTTTTGGGTATTTGGGCACTTTCAGATTTCAGAGAACTCCTGTCATGATTTGATCACAACATATTATTGCTTAATGTAATGTTATTAAGGAGAAACGTTACACCGAATATAGGTCCACTTTTCAGTTTTAATATTTTAATCTTAGTCCAGTTGTTTACACAAAGTTATTTGTCTCGATTATTCTGATAATAGCTTGTACGACAGTTCTACTGAATGATCCCTTAATGGACTTCCGCAGTTGATGAATTCGACAGTGTATCAAGTTTCAAGTCCGTAAAGACGAAGCCAGGGTGTCGTTTACTAAGGTTTTACAGTAGACTAATCAGGTAAAAGATCAGGAATATGGTAGGAAGAGTACATTAGTTTGTTTAAACAGTACAAAAAACGTCTAATCCTCAACTGATAATATGTAAATGACCTTGTAATGATTATGTAAATTTTTCCTCCCTGACCCTGAGTCGTCATGAAATCAGAGATTTTTTTGTCGTCGATGATTGTATCACAACTGTTTTAATCATAGTCATAAACATCTAGCTATAGGGCTTCAGGGTACTAGTACATAAAAATCCCTCACTCCAGTTTCACCGAAAATGGAACACTTGGTTTTCTTATCAGCATTTATTCAATGGTTGAAGTTTAGCTGTCTATAAGGTTCATAAAGGTATGGTCACAAGAACTTTGTGAACCCCAGAAACTGTAGTGGTTTTGTTTCCACACACTGAAATTGAATTAAGACAACTCCTGGTAGTTGTGATGGGACAGCTGTATGGGTCACGTTGAGTGTCTCTGTTGCATGCTGAAAAGGTTACAAAATCAAGAATGTTTTCTTCAGGTTTTTAACTCCCAAAAGAGTGGGCATAAAGCGTTATGTAGTTAATATTTATCCACTTTCATTTTCGTTCCATATCCCACCTGACTATTGTTTCTAGCTATCTTTATTTCTAAGGCTTTATTTTCTGCCCCATTTCTTGCCTTTGTGGAGATAGTTTACTTCTGTGAGGGCGTCTTGCATTCTGTGTGATGGGAGAGATATTGCAAAGCCTGTAATTGCTTACACATATAAGGGAGGATATTCTTAAATGACTAATGTCTTGATAGGACATATCGATGATAAATAAAATATTCTAAATCCTGAAATAAATCTGGGTTAGATCTCTTTAAGTTGTCCTCAACTGATAGTATAGTGTCTGCATAGTGAGACAATCAGATTAGTAGTAACCAGATATCGAGGCAATCAGATTAGTGGTGACTGAATATCGGGACAATCAGATTATTGGTGACCGGATATCGGGACAACCAGATTAGTAGTAACCAGATATAGAGGCAATCAGATTAGTGGTGACTGAATATTGGGACAATCAGATTAGTGGTGACTGAATATCGGGACAATCAGATTAGTGGTGACTGAATATCGGGACAACCAGATTAGTAGTAACCAGATATAGAGGCAATCAGAGTAGTGGTGACCGTATATCGGGACAATCAGATTAGTGGTGACTGAATATCGGGACAATCAGATTATTGGTAACCGGATATCGGGACAACCAGATTAGTAGTAACCAGATATAGAGGCAATCAGATTAGTGGTGACTGAATATCGGGACAATCAGATTAGTGGTGACTGAATATCGGGACAATCAGATTAGTGGTGACTGGATATCGGGACAACCAGATTAGTAGTAACCAGATATAGAGGCAATCAGAGTAGTGGTGACCGGATATCAGGACAATCAGATTAGTGGTGACTGGATATCAGGACAATCAGATTAGTGGTGACCGGATATCGGGATAATCATATTAGTGGTAACTTGATACTGTGACAATCATATTGGTGGTGACAAGATATTAGGACAACTAGATTGGTGGTAACTTGATACCGGGACAATCAGATTGGTGGTGACCAGATATTAGGACAACTAAATTGGTGGTAACTTGATACTGTGACAATCATATTGGTGGTGACCAGATATTAGGACAACTAGATTGGTGGTAACTTGATACCGGGACAATCAGATTGGTGGTGACCAGATATTAGGACAACCAGATTTCTGTTGACTGGATATTTGGACAATCAGATTTGTGGTGACTGGATATCAGGAAAACTAGGTTAGTGGTGGCCAGATATTAGGACAACCAGTTTAAGTGACTGGATATCAGGACAACTAGGTTAGTGGTGACTGGCCATGATATCGGGACAACCTGATTATATGGTAGTCCTAGTTTTATTTTGAAAGCACAGTCTGACATTTGGGGAACAAAACCATTATATTTATACATAAAAGTCATTTTCTGTTTTGTAATCATGTGCGAGCTGCTAAAGCTCAAGGAATTTTTATGTTTTCCTTCCACGTAATATTTGACTTTGAGAAATGGAAAGCTTTCTCCTGTCACTGTAATTGCTTTTTGAATTGTCTGTAAATTTTGCAAAAGTTCTTTAAAGAAACTTGCAGGGAAATATCATTGATCCACAAAGAACATTTGTGTGTGGGCTGTGCATGCTGACAGTGAAAATCCGGTTGACAACAATTATTGGCTAGAATGCATGACTTATAGGCCTTTGGTGGTACGATTTCCCCAGAGATAGATTGAGTGAGTTGGGATAAAACTGTATTTTGCCAATGTCTATAGGTCATTGGTTTTCCGACGTTTCATTTGGTCATCGTTTAGCGACCAGACACCCTAGTTGCCATGACAATGTATTTGTGCCGAGGCGTGTTAAAGTAAATATATCAATAGCATTGACCAACGCATTATCTTTTACCGATTGCATGTCAATTTTTATGCTGTGAAATTCTGACATTTTATTTTACGGCGTGTCGGCGTGTGTGACTATATTAGAGATTATTGGATTGAGCAGACATGTTCCTCGGCAGATAGACCATACAAATTGGAAAACTACAGATTTCTTCACGACTGTGTCAGAGTATTGAGCATTGGCAAGAACCACAGACAATTTACAGTGAAGAATCGTGCTTTTTATTACAAATCCATAGATAATGGCTGATGCGTTTTATGGATTATCAAACTGTAATTATGTTTAAACATTTACGTATCTCAGTCGATATATTTGGTTTCAGTTTGTCCTACTTTCACCTTCATAGTTGGTGGTCTGTCAGTACAAGGTTCATCGGTGCATTCGTCTATAAATAAAAAGTACGCTGTGGATTTGGATTTTTATAGAGTAGAATCAATCTGTTGATCTTACACCTCCCTAATTATCACCCTTGCTCACCATTCTCCTGATTTTGGATTACATTTCAGTCCTGTTGCTGATGATTGATTGCCTGTAGTTCATATCAATAGTGTACTTTTAGTGTCCATCAATACAGTATTGTACTAGATACAGAGGGAATACATGAGTGGTATTAGGGCCTACATAGCAGAGAAATATAGGCGAGTGGAATTAGGGCCTACACAGCAGAGAAAAATAGGCAAATGGTATTAGGGTCTACATAGCAGAGAAAAATAGGCAAGTGGTATTAG
>SAYR01018475.1:51465-99281 GCA_004382745.1 Argopecten irradians irradians
TGTTCCTCGGCAGATAGACCATACAAATTGGAAAACTACAGATTTCTTCATGACTGTGTCAGAGTATTGAGCATTGGCAAGAACCACAGACAATTTACAGTGAAGAATCGTGCTTTTTATTACAAATCCATAGATAATGGCTGATGCGTTTTATGGATTATCAAACTGTAATTATGTTTAAACATTTACGTATCTCATTCGATATATTTGGTTTCAGTTTGTCCTACTTTCACCTTCATAGTTGGTGGTCTGTCAGTACAAGGTTCATCGGTGCATTCGTCTATAAATAAAAAGTACGCTGTGGATTTGGATTTTTATAGAGTAGAATCAATCTGTTGATCTTACACCTCCCTAATTATCACCCTTGCTCACCATTCTCCTGATTTTGGATTACATTTCAGTCCTGTTGCTGATGATTGATTGCCTGTAGTTCATATCAATAGTGTACTTTTAGTGTCCATCAATACAGTATTGTACTAGATACAGAGGGAATACATGAGTGATATTAGGGCCTACATAGCAGAGAAAAATAGGCGAGTGGTATTAGGTTCTACACAGCAGAGAAAAATAGGCAAATGGTATTAGGGCCTACACAGCAGAGAAAAATAGGCGAGTGGTATTAGGGCCTACATAGCAGAGAAATATAGGCGAATGGTATTAGGGCCTACACAGCAGAGAAAAATAGGCAAGTGGTATTAGGGCCTACACAGCAAAGAAAAATAGGCAAGTGGTATTAGGGCCTACACAGCAGAGAAAAATAGGCGAGTGGTATTAGGGCCTACACAGCAGAGAAATATAGGCGAGTGATATTAAGGCCTAAAACAGAGAAAAACAGGGGAATGATATTAAGGCCTACAGCAGAGAAAAATAGGTGAGTGATATTGAAAACCTTTACCAGAGAAAAAGTTGGTAATAAAAGTGTGTGATTGCTTTCAGTAAGATTCAATAGAGAATTACAGATGTCAGTAATTTCTTTTATTTCCTAGTACATATAAAGACAGAGCAAATCTGTCGTCATTTAGTAACACATTGAATTAACTACTCACCATTGGCATACACTTGGTGTAGAACGGAGGACATTAAATTTGTTGAAAATTGTTGCTTTGAGAAATGCATTACATAATAATGATGTTTACTACCTTATATGGATATCCCTAATGCATATAGCCTTATTTGGGTATGCCTAATCTACATTACCTTATATGGATATGCCTAATCCCACATTTTATTTGATGGGTGAATACACTGATAGATAATAACAAAATATATTGTCTCCTGCAAATAATAAATCACACGAGGAAATTTGAATGTCTTTCTAGGAAAAAGCTATAAATCATTTACTAAAATTGGTAACATTGTAACACCTCGTTTACCGTTTCTTTGAAGTTTCTTCAAATCCGGGTAATCGTTGATTTAAGAGGAAGTAGCCCCATGGTAACCGGTTGTGGATATTAAAGTGTGATTTATTTCTCGAATGTTTAATGATTTCTCCCCCCATGAGATCATTGATGGATATGCAGCCCACTATAGCTACAGTTCAGCTGGAAAACTATGTGTGTTTTATGAAAATATTCAGATACTCAGATACTGAGATTCGTTTTTATCAATAATTTGATTTAAAAGATAAAAATTTTTAAAATCTTTTAAAGATACTCCACCACCGACAGAGCATAAATGATACCCATTATTTGAGCAATAATTGGTGTTTAATCGTGTATATATATGTGTGTAATTAATACAAAAAATAATTTAAAATTTCTTTTGGTGCGTGTGCAATAATTACTGCATTCCATATAGGACATAAAGCTACGGTGTTTTTTCGGGATGCAATTAATATTTTTATCTTGAAGTAAAATTAGCTCAAACTTTTCAATGGTGATAATGGTGTGAAGTAAATAACTTATGTGACTGGAAAAAAATACTAAATCGTCTGCTCCTGTTTTTGATAGAGAAAAATTACCATTTGTCAGAGCAACTTTAAAGCAATCATAATGTATTGTACAGTTATAGAAGAAAGGGAACTGTGCAAGTTTGAACTTTTTTCTTGCAAAAGTAAAGGAAAAGGAGAAATATTAATTCTGACAACATTTAGGCAAGAAAAACTAAAAATCTTGCAGGAGTGATACAAACCAACCAGAATGGAATGGGTAATGATAACAGTAAGGAAATAAAGACACAACAAACAAATTATTTCAGACAGCCTGTTGAAGACTGTAATTGACATTAATTTTGTGGTAAAAGACAAATTTCTGAAACAAAAATATTGCATTAAACAAATATATACCAACTCATTTGTATGATAGCAATTATCTGTTAAATCGATGTATCCATGTATTTCTTAGTGATGACTTTCCTGTATATTGTCTCCAACTGATTTAGCTATTCCAAGACAATAGACTGTATCAGGGCACTGAAGCAGACAATTATACAGACGGATGTCCTCTGTAGGTAGTCAACCTGCCAGGCTAATGGTGATCGAGTACTCTATACATATACTGGTTATGGAAATTTGGTACTGGTAAATGGAGATAAGCAGATAAAGAAATTGGATGTGATTCTGATCAGGTTGTCTAAAGCCGAAAGGCCAGAGACAAGAAGGATGGGGACGTGGTCTTCATCAGGGATGGATTCGTGGTTCCATTGATTGTACTGTGTACATAGGCCTAAACAGCGAGGGAGGAGAGGTCAGCAGGCATGCAGAGGTCACTCTGTGGAGGCTTGACCAATGGTCATATGTGGTCAGTTTGAAGCCTTCATTGTCACTATGCATTGGTCCTCAGTTGGACTGATGGTGACAATGTAGATTTCATGCTCAAAGTTCATAAATGTCTATAGACAGATGTTGCAGACATTTATTCACCATCAAAATCTAACACAGTGACCATGGTTGTCAAATGGAGGTACCAATTGGATTCAAACGTCAGATGAAACCTGACACTCAAACACTGTCTCTTACTTTCAGACAAGAAATAGACAGGAATTATCTATGTAGCACTTCCCCAAAACCATCCCTGATAATAGATGAATGCTATTTTTTAAAGGGAAGCACACGTTGACAGAAAATCATTGTTAATTGATCAAGATAACTGTCTTCTGATTCAGATTATTTAAATTTGGATATCTGTTTCACCCAAGCATGGCTGCTCATCTGTCATACGAGCTGGGAATAGTGGCATGGCTTTGTCTGATAACCTAGCTACTACATCATTTGATATTTAATATCTGTGGGGGGTTAGTGTTGATGGAGAAATGTCACAGCTACGTACATCAGCCATGTCCAGAAATGTCAATAGGGGTGTTAATACAGACTATTAACTATCAAATTGGTATATGATCATCAATTTGGTCTATATTTTGTAACTGTTAATGCCGATACTCAGTGGTTAGCTCATCAATGTCTGTCTGAGCATCGTCATTGTTGAAAGAGCAGAGTTCATAAAGAGTCCTTAAACTCAGTCTTTTTTTTTTTTTTTTTTTGCAAAGTGCTTGGTTGTGAAGTCATATATAAAAGCCAACACTTCAACTTAATTGTTTCTGTATCTGCAGCTCTTTAACATACTGCACCAAGCCTTATATCCATGTGAAGAAGCTAAGTAACAGAATATGTAAGAACTGCAGAAAATGTTCCTGTTGCTACTTATCAGTGATGTGGAGAATGTGACTGCTCCCTGGAGCAGTTGCCCTCTTGTGTAGTTCTGGTAGTAGGTTACAGTGAGGTTGTACACCAATGTCAGCATAAAGTGAAGAGTGGAGTGTTGTACTGGGTGTTTTGGTTGTACATTACAGTGAGGTTGTACACCAATGTCAGCATAAAGTGAAGAGTGGAGTGTTGTACTGGGTGTTTTGGTTGTACATTACAGTGAGGTTGCATTGTAATGTATGGTTTGGTAGTCTGTAGGTTGTCTATAGCAGCATTCAAATGTCATTTTAATGTCATGTACAGGGAGGTTTTGATAGTATGTTTCAGTGAATAAATAGCACTATGATTTTAGTGTATCCAGCTACATGTACTAATAATGTGAGGCTTCTGTCATAGATTTCGTTAGCACTATAATATCAGCATTAGCTCTCATCACACAACCATAAAAATAATGACAAATTCCTTAAAAGATGTCATATTTACCACAGGCATATATCTAATACAGAGAAGCCTGTCTTAATGACCATGGCTATTGGTAAAACGTACAATACAAATAAAGTTAATCTATCGGATAGGAAATCTGTTTCCATACAAAGCCTCATTTAATCTTGGCTGTCAGCATCATACACGCGACAATCACTTGTGTGGTTTCTGGTGTCTTTACTGAGTTGTGGTTGTGACAGGTTATCAATGATTTGTTGTCTTAAAATTCATATTAAATTGGGGGGGGGGGGAATGAAAAAATAATTATTTAGAAAATAAAAATTCTTTTGTGAAAAATTCTGGGTTAATGTAATCTTAAGTCACAATTTTTTCCAGATGCTGCTATTAAAAATAGAAGTTGATTCTGCCCATTATTATTAGTTTTATATAAATATCTTGAATCTATAATGAATAGAAAGACCATTATAGAAACCCATTACATCCATCAAATGATTACTTACTGGAATCAGCGATGTAATTGAAATTAGATTTGTGTAAGGGAATAAATGTTTTACTATTACTGTGCTGAAGTAGTTATGGCCAATTTATGTCTGAAATGAGCATCGAACGTGTGGAACGTTACACAGATATAACGCCTATAATCCCGGCGCACCAATTTAGCAGCATCTCTCTTATTATTCTGTATCGGTGAAATGCATATTGATTCTAAGCTAAAATAATTCCATGAAGAGCCTAGCTGGATAGATTCAACCAGAAGCATATTTCCAATTTTGGAACAGTAGTGGTTTATAAAATATATGTTTTAAACTAAAATAGAAATTACATGGCATATTATGTGTGATATAATTTATTTATTTCTTCTGTTCTGAATTATTAATATAGATCTTAATGAGATAAAATGTAAATCATGTAATTGATTTGTAGTAGGTAGCCATCTAGGTGTTATGGCCACGTAAAGAACATCACTAGTATAGATTTAGGTTTGAATGTGAATCTTTTGGCAATTCATTGATTAAGTATTTCTAATCAAGAGGTTTCACAACTTTTGATACCAGTATATGCATATATATCTTACAATTGACCACTTTTACAGGTGGTATGTAAATAATAAATATACAAGATGTATTATCATTGGTCATTTCCCCTATGATCATAAAGTTTCACTTTTAATTGAAGCATATTTGCTTTTAAGTCACTGATTTAAAAAAAAAAAAAAAAAAAATCTTAAATATATATATCAATTAAAGATGCTGTCTCAAAGGAATGTTGTAAATTATCATTTTCTTTATGACGCTTATTGCCTTTTTAAATTACAATAAATATACAGGTACAATGCCTGATTGAATAACACAAGAAACATCTTCAGCTATTTCCGTTTTTTGTCTCTCTAAATTTCACTGTTAAACTAACAAAGCACTTTATGCTTTTGTCTTTACAGAATTGGCTGGGGTTGTCAAGGATACGAGTAATGGAAAGAAAGCCATTTCTATGGATACGGAGGACACATGTCCGGTGCCTGACAAGGCATTGGTACCAATTAATGGAACAAATGGCAAACACGGTATGACACGTTCTTCATTTACAAGATGTCATGATTGTCAATTTCACAAAGTACTGATTTTTTCTCTTTTGTCATGTGTGTGTTAAAATGTTGTTGAGGTTTAGAAAAAAAACCTTCTGAATTTCATTAGTAATAAGAAATCCAACAGAAGAAGTGTATTGATTTAATGTCGTGTACCAGTCTATTACAATTGGAGTCTGGCTTAACTGACAGATGACTTATCCATGTCATTGTAATACTGATTAGACAGGTCTCAGTGTGTCAGAAACTTTGGAGTGTTTGTAGTAAACTAATAAAGTGAATGTACAGGAATCTTTCCCACAAACTTCATGTTCCTGCTATTATTCACTTCCCTTAAAGATCCTGTAACCATGTACAGTTCATAGTGATCTTTTAACAAGGGAGATAACTTTCATTGATTTTTGGCTGGCATGATGCCGAGCCATGAGCTTAAGCGTATAGATTTATTGCTATAGTGACTTTTAATGCCATATAAACAAATAAGGATTTCAGTGATTGAAAATATGGCTATTTTAATGAATTTATTTTTGCTGTTTAAAATTCAGGTTCATTTCTAAATAGCTTGAATCATTCACTTATCAGTTATTCAGAACATTATTATCTTTTTAAACTAGGCATGAAGAAATTCATATGCAAACAAGCTAGATTTTAATTATTTTAATAATTTAATCTTTGATTAGATAGCTGCAGACAGCTATGATCAATTAAAAGTACAATATGAATAAAAGCTTTAGGGGAATGCAGGTTGTCCTTTATGTATACAAACCTTAAATAATAGAATTAATTAAGGCAGTATCCTTAATTTACAAACAGGTCCCATTGTAGGAAATATTGTAGAAGGGAGATAACCCTGTAGTATTTGAAGAACATATCTAAGACGTAATTTAAGGAATCAAGTAGTACAAAGAGATGAAAGTAAAGTGCAAAATAATGACAATAAAAAAACCTATCCCTCTGTAATCTGATCAACTCATGATGTGAAATTGATTAGAAAATATTTTTTGACTGGAATGACTAAAATATTAATGTAATAATGTATATTAGCCGTAACTATACGTAGGCATCTGGCCAACAGACTCACTAACTAAGTCATGCTTTGTTGGTGGGGAACACCTTTGGCGTTTAGGAAAAGAAAGTTCTTGAATGTAGATATTTTCCCTAAGTCCAGTATTGAAATTTTTGCTTTTCTTTCAGAAATATTCAAGATATAATAAAAACTAATTTCTTTTTCATGCTTTTTATCTTTATGAATTTCATAATAAGAGAAAATTCTCAAAAGTTTGTCTCTGCAAATTAAAATCTCCACCAAAACGTTTTTGAAAGGAATTTTCATTCAATTTTCAAATTTGCATATAATTATCTTCATGAACTTGATATGGAATGGAAATCATGAAATTTAGTAGTGGTAAAAGATAGTTGGTTGACAATAATTGTTTTTAAGATAAATTGAGATATAATGCAGATAGATTTATGTTAAGCTACAAGTTTTTTACAATCAATGATTTCTAATTCATGAATATTTTTATCTGTATTTGGTTTTTAGTTTCCGCCGTAGCTGGTGTGATGTCAGACTGTGTTAATGAGAGTAATTTAATGCTGGCTGCCCTCAATGGTTTCCTAATGGTCCTTGACCGCAAGAAAAACATCATATTTGTATCAGAAAATGTGGAGAGCTTTCTGGGCATTTCACAGGTAAATATTTAATACGACAAATTACAAAACCAACCGAACCTCAAGACACAATCAGGATGTTGGCTCTAGCATGTGATGATTACTGTGATATACATACCCTACACCGTTATGATTGGTGTTTATGTTACCATCAGTTTTGGAGGTACAATTTTAGATTCTTACTTAATAGACTTACAAATGATTGCAGGTTTTTTGATGCTGTGAAACAGCATTCTTAGGTACGCTAGGCGAACCTGTGCACATCTAAACAATAAAACCACTCCGCGATGAAAATTAAATGTTGTTTTGTTCATTTAACATACTATTTGATGGTATTAATAAATCGAACCTTAGTATTCAAAAATACAAACATTGAATTTGTACATACATATGCTCCATAGACAATGTGTTCTGAGTGTTCAGTTGGGACTATATGATTTTGGTCTCACTACGGGTCAACTTGACTCCCGAAAATCACGAACAACGCCTTCTTCGCTGTCTCCCTCCGCGGCTGACTTTAGGATTTTGGATTGTGTATGCTTTTTCTCCAATTTTACGTAATACATGCTGCTGATCGATTAATGTAATCAAATGCTAGGAAGATAATTGCAAAAGAAAGTTCCTATAACATTTATAAAGCTTTTGTGTTTTGGTTTCATTGACGAACTATATTTGATGATATTATTGCGCAGTATAAGTTAATAGTTTAGAGTACGCGTTTCCTTCCTTGTTCTGTCACTGGGACTTGTGTCTTTTGTTTATCGACAACAGCGTATATTGAAAGGGGAAAATTTCAAAATTTATCAACATTAACTTACAAAATATAAAACTTTAATGCATCTTTTTTGTGAATGCCGTATTGTCTCAAACTTTTGGGAAGACTTTTCCTTGTGGGTTGAGACCAAGACAGGAATTGCTTTAGGACTTACCAATATCGGAATAATATTGGGTTTTCAAAGTCACAAATTTACAAATGTAAATTTTTTAGTTCTTTTAGCCAAATTTCATATATATAAGCTCAAATATACTAATGATCCCCCATCTGTCATAAGTTTTAAAAGAGATCTTGAATATTATTTCAGGTTAGATGAGTATACCAATAAAAAAAATCTAACTCTAAATGTTTTCAATAAAAGGTGGGAACACTTAAAATTACTTATTTCATGACTATCATAGCACTTTAATTCGATGCAGCTCATGTGTGGAAGTGTGAGTGAATGTTGTACATTCAGATTTTATATTTTCTCCTTTATAACTCAACAATTTGTTTTTTTTTCATAAAGAAATATATAATTATAATATCTTTTATGAATGACTGTTTGTACATTCCATCAATTCATATGTTTTCTTCACTGTTAAATTTGTGTATTGTTTCTAATGATGTTTTTGGAGAATAAAAAAATTTGAAAGAGAAAAAAACTTACAAAATATAATGATACTATAATATAGATCTATATATGTACGAGCCACTTAAAGTGACAAATGAACTTATGTTGCCTTGTAATCTACGGTAGCCTTACGAAGACTTGCTAAAGTCCGATGCATTGCATGGATTTTCTTGATGTTAGCGTTCTTATGAATTCAAAAGAAATTTGAGTGTTATAAGTAACCAAATAATGAACCTTTAATTTGGCAAAAGTATCTGGCCATGATTTATTATTTGTCAAAGTCAACAAAGCAAAAGTCAAGATAATATGTTCTTCATGATAATATGTCCACTAACTGTTAGGCTTACGAAGACTTGCTAAAGTCCAATGCATTACATGAAGGTTTCTCGATGTTAACAACTAGCGTTCTTGTCAATTTAACAGAAATCTGTGTGTTACACGTAACGAAATAATGTACCTTTTATTTATCAAAGGTATCTGGCTATGATGTTATATTTTTCCAAAAATATTCTTAGATATTAAGTGGATATTAAAATACGGATATGTTAACTTATTATTTTTTTGTCTTTTAAGAGACATTGATAAAAATGATAATTTTAGTAATTAATAAAGACTTATAAAAATGATAGGTTCTACACAGATTCTGACCGGATTTATTGGTGTTGAAATCGTTATTTCAGAAATGATTTAAATGTAAAAATTATTTCAGTTATTTTAGGAAAATGAGTTATTCAACTTATTTTTCTTGAAACAACTTCAAATATCATAAAATAAATACGGTATACCGTATATATATATATATGTTTAACTCCAAAATTCAACACTGCACACTTAGTATACTAAATTCAATATTTAAATGAAAAACAAATTTCTTTATTCCTTTGTTCTGAGTCCTTCATTCACAGCATGTATGAGTGGCCTTGGCACTTTGATTTAGATTACTAAGCTAACATGGAGTAAGTATCATAAAGTGATACAAACTTTGTAAATGTTAATTACACCCAGCATATCCTATAGCCTGTTTGATGTTGTCTGCTTGTGTGATGTTAACTTTAAGGAATTAATATGTAATATATGACTTAAATATCGTATATCTATATCTTCAGACAAAATTGATTGGTAAGTCTGCTAAAGAGTTTTTACACCCAAACGACATACCAGAGCTGAAGAAACAGTTCAACCTCCAGGTTAAAGATGGTGATGTTCAGCCTATCATTGAGGAAGGTAAGTCAGTGATCAGACAGAGAGGGGGCTGGGCCCTGAAACAAGGGGCTGGGGTAGGGGCGAGTACCTAGGGGGCCACCACTTTGGTACCACATGTAGGGAGAGAGGTTAATGAGTACCGTATTTTCCCCGCCTGTGTATAAGTCGCACATGTGTATAAGTCACAAAGGCCTTTTTTTTTTTTACACAATTTTTTCAGTTTTTGTACATGTATAAGTAGCACTGATATTTAATGTATGAGTTTGAAGACGGTTGTGGATGATATTGGTAATAAGAAGAAAATAGTTTGATATGTCCTAGAGAAAAATGGAATAAATCAGAATGAAACAAGAGTAGCCATAAACCAATGTCATGTTGAATGGTCACGCCACACGGTGTCTGGCATGTCTTGTTTTTATCATACTTACTATTCTCATACTCATCAACCACCAGATGAGAGTATCTCAATTAGTGTTTCCTGATGATCATTTGTAGATTACCTTCTTTAGATCTCATCTCAAAATAGAAACTACTAATGTATCAATATACTGCTGTATTTTGCTGTAAGCCCCCTACATACCCCTATATATAAATACTGCTGTATTTTGCTGTAAGCCCCCTACATACCCCTATATATAAATACTGCTGTATTTGGCTGTGATCCCCCTACATACCCCTATATATAAATACTGCTGTATTTGGCTGTAAGCCCCTACATACCCCTATATACTGCTGTATTTGGCTGTAAGCCCCCTACATACCCCTATATACTGCTGTATTTGGCTGTAAGGCCCCTACATACCCCTATATATAAATACTGCTGTATTTGGCTGTAAGGCCCCTACATACCCCTATATATAAATGCCGCTGTATTTGGCTGTAAGGCCCCTACATACCCCTATATATAAATACCGCTGTATTTGGCTGTAAGGCCCCTACATACCCCTATATATAAATAAATGGAGTTTAGATGGATGGGGTTATTGCCATATGTAGGGTTAGGAAAGAGAAATATATTATAAAGAAATGAAAACACTAGGAAATTCTTTTTTTTTCAAAGTCAGTTTAAACTTTGTAAAGTTTTACAAGCAAATAATATCAGAAAAAAGGGGCAAGGGTTTCTAATTGGACTCAAGACTGGTTTTGAAATAGTAATAAAGATGGGAAGGGGCTTATTATCTGTTAATCTCAGAAGTAGCAGTTCAACAATGACCAACAACAGTCATGAGGAATCTTACTAGTTCATACATTGCCTGCCCTGCTGTGAAATGAAGAGTGTGAGGGGGTATTGTTATATAGTGTTCTGTGATCTTTCCTGTTGTGTAGTGTCCTCTCCTAATCTCAGATGGAGGCAAGCATTTTATATCTGACATTTCTAATTCTTCCATATTTACAAATTATACATTGAATGTGTTACAGAAACCTTGCCCAAGCTTGAGGACAAGCGCATGTTCTACCTGAGGATGAGGTACCACACGACAAAGGCTGGTGCGCGCAGTCGACATAATGGATACACAGTAAGTAAATGCACACAGGTTTCTGCATCTTTTTAAAATTTGTTCAAATAAATGACCTTGTACTTCATTTAAGGTCACAGGGGTTAAATAGACTGAACTCTTAAAACATTTTCTTGTCAATAACTAGGAGGCATATAGACCTGGTATTGGGCTTGTAGCATGCTGCATTGATGGGCAACCAAGTTAACAAATGTTTAAAATGAATTACCTTGATTTTCACTCACGTTCAAAGGGGTCAGATAGAATAAAATATTAAAAAATAAAATCTTGTCAATGACCAATAGCCTTAAAAGATCTGATATCAGGCCTGTAGCATACTCGGATAAAGAGCCACCCTACTGTCAAGGTCACAAAGATCAAATATGTGAAAGTCTTCAAACAATTTCTCAGGCCTAAACTACTCCGATATTGGTCCTGTGGCATGCGGGACGAAACACTTTCAACCTTTTTTACTTGAATAACATTGACCTAGTTTCAAGGTCAGTGTGGTCAAATATATCAGAATTTAACAACTTGCACTGATGATTTCCCAGAACACAATATCTTAAATTAATTGTCCGTTGTAGAAAAGGTAAGCATTTTCAGCCCATTTGGTCAATTCTTAAAGTAAATTAATGTAAATGTTCTAAATGAAAATCATGATGCATTCTAATACCAGCTTTAATTTATGCATTAAAATTTTTCTATTTTTTCTCTATCAGCAAAATCAGAAATCAGATAAAAAGTGACATATTCATGTACCGTCTTTGTCTTGTAAATATAAAAAACACCTATATATACAAACATCTCATAGAAAACAAGGAGAAAAAAAGGTAGTATTTTGCATGTGCAGCACATTATGTAGGCAAGCAGATGTAAAGATATGCCGCCTCTTTTCGATGATATCCATCTACCCTTGTCATTTTGCAGATAAGCATATAGACTGGAGATTTGAACAAGAATTTCTTTATACAGGTGCGCAGTTACCGTGGTTCATTAACATATATAAGATTACACGCGAATCATTAGATCATATGCTCAGATAACAACATCTAGTTGCAAATTTGGTACTAATTAAAAGTAACAAGGGAACAGGGGTCAAATGATAATCTAACCAGATAGTCTGACTGGTGAAACTCAATCACATTCATTTACGCTCATCCATATGTATTATTTTTATAAAATGGAGACAAAAGTTCTGATGTTTCACTTTGAACCATACCATGAGGTTTCTTCTTCTTTTTGGGAAATGGCAGCGTAAAAAACAAATAGTGATTTGTTTCAAAAGTTGTTTATACAATATAACTGAATTAATTTCATTTGATGTGCAGTCAACAAGTGTCAAATAGAGTTTATATTGTCAAAGACCAATTTATTCCGAATGAAGCATTCAACCTTCTAGATTACAAACATTTCTCTCACTGCCTAAATGTCCCTTCTCTTTATTTCCACGAATTCAGGAATATTGTTTAGGGAATGTATTTCCTTTTTTTATTGTCTTAAAAATTAGATGCAAATGCATGTATATCATACTTTAACAAAGATATGGAAATGGAGATTTTGGATGTCATATGAGTGATAATTTGATAGATGTTATGAAATGTGTCAAGGAAGATTGTATTCTTGCAAGTCATTATATGTCTTATCTCATAATTTAAAAGATGTACACTTTTTAAACCAATATAAAGTAAAAACTTGATGAAAAAAAGGCAGACATTTTGTTTCACCAACTTCAATTCCTGAAGTCATATCATTGTCGATATCACCGCAACAGTAACAGAAACATTTCACGGGCCAATTCACTGAATGATAAAGGAGTGTTCATTTCATGTAATAAGTTCAAGAAAGTTTTATATTTTAGCGAGCCTTAGTCTACAAAATATAAAATTTTCTACAAGACAAGTTTTACAATACCCTTTATAACAAAACTACAATAACCTATGTTGCAAAAACTCTAACAATGACAGTCATTTTGTCACAATATCCTTGAATTCTGACGTCATGTCAATGTTTACTGACGTCATGTCAATGTTTACTGACGTCACATGGGAATCCTGTCTGGAGCACTTAATGAAAAGTGCTCCAGGTTATATTACACCAGCTGCCCTGCAGGTAGGGCGTTAGAATTGTACCTGCTGCCCCTATTGCAGGGCACCGCCTCACTTTTGGCCTTGAGTTGAGCGTTCGCCCCTGTGAGGAAGGCTCTGGGTTCTGTCCCCTGGCCGAGACACACCAAAGTCTATAAAAGAGGTAGTTTCTGCTCCTGCTTAGCGCTCAGCATATATGGCTTAGGACGACTGGTTCGCCCGTTGTCAGCATAATGTGACCAGGTGTGGTGTGTTGCTTGGTGTCTTCGGAGGCATGCTTCAGTGATTTAGCACTATAAAAGGGCAACAGTTCCACTAGACAAGAAGACACAACACGAACATACCGCAGTCTCCCAAAACATGCACCTCGCAATTCACGCATGCTACACAGAACATACATGGGAGGCCATCCTTGCATGACCTTGGCTGTTAATAGGACGTTAAAATAATTAAACAAGCAATATTACACCAGTGACACATGCAAAAATATTCCAGGGCGTAGTCATCTGGCAGGTAAATATAGATGTAGTAATGATACCCTGGACCAAAAAGTGTGACAGAGTAGCATTTTATGATTTTTCTGAAAGTTCATCAAAACATAACTTGAGAAATGATTGTACATAATGTAAGAGACGCTTCCTTCCTCTTTAATTAGGACATGTATACGATGTATGTTGCTGCACAGGCGTATCGGTGTGACTGTCTGCAGGCAAAATGTCTGCTTATCTTTCTTTAGCTTAGGTGCACTCAGATGAATAATTAACATAGCAATCTAGTCTAGGTTCACCGTGAAAATTAATCTTTTATGTATAGAGTGTATGTGCAGAATAATGATTTTTTTTTTCTTCAACTTCCTGATATTTGACTAACCTTATCAGTGTCTTGTCCATATATACCTGACCCCAGTGAGCATATTTTGACATTCTTGTTACCCTCTGTCGAAAAAATTTCTTTAGAAAAATTAGAAAATTTTAAAGATAAAACAACTATTTTCTGTAGATTGCCAGGCTACAATTTTCCCCAAAGACACAATCCAAGGCTTAAAATCTATCATTTTTCAGTTCAACAATTTTTTAGTGCTTGTGTTTTATCAAAGAAGGCTTCAAAAATTTAATTCTAACTTTGCAATTTCTTTAGCAGAACAATTTTAAAATTAAAAAAAAAAAAAAACAATTTAAAAAAAAAGAATTATGCCATGAGAATCTCCATCTCTACCTGATAATTACAATGTTGGAATTTTTTTTTTTACATTTCATAAGGTCACACATGCCATACTAATTTAAGGTCTGTATATCATATGGTAAAATAATTTCAGGTTTTTTATGCATTTTATTAAGACCTCTGTTCTGTGTTTTCTCTACCTTTATAGTTGGAATCAAATGTCTACCTAATTCCTAATGGAAAATGCCCATATTTTATTAGCCCACCATTATCAGATAGTGGGCTATTCAAATCGCCTTTTGTCTGTTGTCTGTGGTCCATCTGTTAACAATTTTTGTTACCGCTATTTCTCAGAAAGTAGTAAAGAGATCTTTCTCAAATTTCATATGTAAGTTCCCCTAGGACCTTAGTTGTGCATATTTCATTTTGGTACTGATCGATCAACAAAATGGCCGACCGGTTGTCATCTTGGATTTTGATAGTTAAAGTTTGTTAATGCTATTTCTCAGTATTGAAGGGACCTTTCTCAAATTTCATATGTAGGTTCCCTTAGGACCCTTGTTGTACATAATCAATTTTGGGACTAATTTATTAAAAAGATTGTCGACTGGCTGCCATCTTGGATTTTGGTAGTTGAAGTTGGTTATTGCTATTTCTCAGAAAGTACTGAAGGAATCTTTTTCAAATTTCATATGTATGTTCCCCTAGGACCCAAGTTGTGCATATTGCATTTCGGTTGAAATATTCCTTAAATACTCTGGAAAAATATTGCTGTATACTCTGGAAAAATATTGCTGTTATATCCAATCGCCTGACCTGCAATTTCTCTAGGATTAATTTATTGGGTCAACTAACATTTTGGAAGGTGAATATGAGCTATGGGTTAAGTACACTTCGAGGCGTGAAGGATGAACATGATTCTAATATTACGGCACCAAGCACTCACCTTGATGCTCCAAGGACACCAAAGCTTGAGTTCAGTAGGACTAAAGACACCAAACATTACTTAAATCATCTATAGAAATGTAAAGCAATATACAATAATGTAGGGTTTTAGGCCCTGCAAAAATGTTAGGGAAAAAAAAGTAAAATTTTGTATATTGTTTGATTTATTATTTTTTCTTGTTAATTGTTTGTTTTTGCATTGGCTGACTATTGTGATATTCTAGAATCATAGCTATATTAATCCTCTGTATATTGATTTATAAAATGGTAAGTACTTCTTGGTGATAGATAGAACATTTGTACTCCAATGTAAGATGTTGGAACAGTTAAAGTAGCCGGAACACTCGTCTGACCTAAGCTAAATATAGAGCATCAAGGTGAAATAACCTGGGTTATATCAAGATTGACTGAGCCAGCGGCCACTTTTTTAAGATTTGAGGTTCACATCCTCATAGCTATAAAAAACAACTGAAGGCAGGATTATCTCAACACCATATATCAGATATACAAAAGAGAAAAAAAATGTCTGAAAAAAGATAGGGTACATTTATTTATAGGACCTGGAGTGGACATATATGTTAATAATAATTTTATACATATGCAGATGGCCTGTTCATGGGTAATATAAATATTGATGATAAGATTATGGCCAAATTTGCATATGTCCAAGCTGAAGGCAAGAGGGTTACTAAGGACAATGAGGATGGAGCCTTGAATACATAATAAACCATTTTATCTGATAGTCTTTTCTGTTGGATGGCAGACTTGTGGGAGCAGTATTGTAACATGGAGACTGGCCAAGATGGCTGACATATGACACCTCTAGATTGATGGGCGATTTTCTCTAGTTTCATATCACCCTATCCCATAACTCTTTTGTAACTAAGTGAGTTTTATGAAAAGTCATCATCGTTTTGCAAGATAATCGGGTCGTTTAGGCCATAATTTCCCTTATGTGGTCTACGCGTCAAGCATGCAGCAAATTTGAAAACTTTGTAACATGTTTTAGTGTGAAAAGGACATGAATTCCTCTTTTTAAATTGTCATTTCATTGAATAATGTCACATATAACTTGAATCGATGTTTTAGAATTCTAAAGATTGAAATTCTTCAAGCGATACTCCTGCTGATTATTTCTTTGTATAATATTGAAAACACTGTGTTAGGCTTACATAAGTGACCTTATTCCCACATTTCTTGGAAGAACTTTGTATCAATGCTCAGTGTCATGATTTGAAATTCCTTGAAGCACTGTTTGATTTGGTAACCACTTGTACTTCCCATAATTTCGCTTTGCCCATAAATGAAAAAAGTGCTCTATAATTAGATCCTTGACAATTAAGTGACAGTAATTCTGCTACATACAGTAACCACAAAACTAAATGTTACATAAAACTATTGTTTTTACATCCCTTTTTGAAAAAAAAAAAAATATCCTTGGTATTGTTAACGATTTTACTTGATATTGTTGAAATTCTTTATTATATGGCTATATATATATATATTGACCCTATATATATATATATATATATATATATTCATGATCATGCCATACCCATACCAGATTCCAGTTAAGTATGCAAAAGCAACAATAACCTGTCTTGGAGGATCTTTAACTAGAGTGAAAGTTACTTTTTGAACAAAATCATGCACTTGAAAAGGTACAAATGCGACTGTAAGTGTATTTATAGACACAGGTCCAGCCCAAAAGCAGGGAGTGAGCTATCCATTGTATTGTACACACTGACCACAGTAGACAATCGTTTTACCTTCTTAAATTAAGCAATTTTCAAAACACTCTCAGACTGAATTGTCTCTTTATTAGATTTATCATTAGAGGACCAATAAACAAGTCATTTAAACCTTTAAAAACGGGAAATAAAGGTCTTGATATATTTCATGTTCGCAAAATACTGGTCATTGTGAAATAATAAAAGAAACTCTAATAATGCATTATATGTTGTTCAAACGTGTTTTGAAAGTCAAGATGAGCATTTAATTATTGTTTGCCATTGCTTGTGAACTTCATGGAATCTATAATCACGATTTCGGACTCATTCTCAAAGTGACAGTTTTAAAGTTTGACATACTGCTGTCATATGTACCATAGAAATTCATTCATAAACAAAGATTCTCCTAACAGTCCAGACTAAAACATGATATTGTAATTTTTTAAGGGCTGGTGCCGAGCAAGAAAAAACAGTAAATTCTTGTATTTCCTTTACAAATCGAAAATTATGAATGGACTTCCTTATGAATATGTAAATTTGTTTATATGATAATAACGTAATTTCGTGCTGGACAGATAAGTTTTATGAGCTGTTTTAATTGATAAAAAAAGCAGGTATTAGGATATTAAGCTTCTCTGATTATGGAAACGATCACAGATAAAGTCACCTCAAGTTTCGAGTTGCAGAGAAGAGGAGCCAACATGGCCAACTTCTCCTCTGTCAACGCTGTACCCACTTACCTAGTGCCCTACCTACAGACACGTGACCTTGCTATGATACTATATATGGAAACATGTAGGTCCTTTTAGGTTATCTTGGGACCATTTCTAAGGGTATGGTTTCTTTTTACGTAAATGCTGACATTTACATATATGAAATTTCTCGCTTCTTTGGTTGGTGTTTGAAAGATATTTAAAAAAATATTTACTCTGGAATTCTCAAAGTTGTATGATTTTTTTTTTAAAGATTATCAAAGAAGCTTGAAAATTTTTAGGTTACATTATAACATCACCAAGAATGTATTTTTGAATACATTTCGTGAACATTTTATGTTTCTTTGAGTATTGAATTTTAAACTCTGATTTTTTTTTCACAATAACATTTGTTTGCATAATAAGTATGCAGAAATTGATAGAAACTTTTCTAACTTTATAACATGCATTAATGAAATTTAAGATCTTTTTATGATTTTAAGCCCTTTCAAGAAATGTGTGGAAGGGGCTGACCATGCTGTCCTGTGTGTCAAATCACGTTGCATCCTGTCCTAATTTTATGTGAAGACAAAAACATTTATAACTGAAATGTCTGATTTTCTTTTTTTTATTACAAAGTTTTTCTTCTGATGTTAAAAAGCAAAATGAAAGATTTCAAATCTCATAAAATATTTTATGAAGTTGGAAAAATCAATTTTACATGATAAATTCTTTTCTTTAAAACACAATTAATGCGTTATTTTTTTAAAGCTCCTATCTATTTTTGGTTTCTATATGATGTTGCAAAAACATTGTCATGCCAATTTCTTAATTTTCTCATGTTACTATGCTAGAACGTGAGGTCAAAGCTAAAATTAGAACACAGTTAAACTACGATGTAACATTGACACAGCGTCACGTGGAATGTTGGAGTACCAACAGGTTTATCTAATAAGACGTTCATTATTCAAGCACTAAAATCATTTACATATGATTAACACTGATACTTGTATAGGTTTCAATTTTTGAAATTTAACACTGGCAAATTATTCAAGCTAAGGTTTACAATTTTTTGTGGAGTCAGCGCTCTTTATTTTATACAAGGATGCCATTTTATGTTCATGTATTTTTCAGTGCAGATACTAAATGCTGACCTTTGACCTTGTATAATCATATGCATCCTACTCTCCATGATATGTGTGCTTAAATTAGATGTCATCTATGAAGATCTTCACTTCAATAGGCGATTAACCAAAGTAGAAATTTTAGCTGACCTTTTTAGAGGGTGGTGTTCCACCCATATTAGTCCCTTCATGCAAAACAAGTGGGGGTTTATAATGTGTTTCAATGGCATACACTGAAATCAAAGCATGACACACAGTCTTCGCAAATTAAATATTTGTCATGGTTCACTTCAGATTAAGTTGTTATTTTTGCATTTTCCAACTTATTGAGAAGTTTTGATAAAAATTTAGCCTTAGATCCTTAGATATAAATATTGATGGACTTTTTGACCGATATCCATAAAGAACTGGTTGAGTGAAGCATAATAATTGTTTTTATTTTTTTTAATGATAAAATCTTTAGAGTCTCATGTTAAAAAAATAGCCCTAAGATGACAATTATGATGTGACTTTTTTAACCAATATCCATGAAGAACTGGTTCAGTTAAGCAAGGGGGAAAATCTTGTCTTCATTTTTCTTTTTTTTTTCTGAAATCCTTGGTTTCATGTTAAACATATTTTTTAGATCAATGCTTTTGAAATGTTTTGTTCATATTGCTTTAATTCAACTTTCGTCAGCTCCTATTAATTTTGCGATTTCTATGTCAAAGCAAATTTGTAAAGATAAACTCTAGCAGACTGAAAAAATTGTTCGGATACCAATAATGTTGATATCAATTGGTGGTGATAAACATTCGTGAATTTACCAGGATAGCGAAAGTCGAGAAAGTATACTGCATGGTATGTGCAAAATTTAGTGCATTAAGCCAAGGTGCATAAATATCAGATAAGCTATAACTTATAGGACAGTTTATGTGCAAAAATATGCATTTATTCATTTCTTATCATACAAATAGCACTAAACTTCTTTTTTTTCCCCTTTATCACCGCAAACACGATAGAAAAAAAAGAAGCATTATAATTTTTTCCTTTTATGCATTTTAAAATATTCACTTCTCATATTTTGGGTGATTTAGTGTTGCAAAAAAACTGAAGAAAAAAACTTTTGGCTATTGAAGACCTTGTCAAACCACAATGATCTTGTGATTTATTAATGATTCTGAGAATCATAGTTTAAAGCCATTTCGTAAAAATGTGCTTCTGCAGCGATGTAGGTATGATGGCTATGCGGCAAGGAATGGTAAAATGATTGTCAACCAAGATGTACGATGGTAAAGATGGAGAGAAGATTAGTTGTGAAATGTGAGCAGAAGAATCTAGTGTTGGCCTGTTTTTGATATGCGATTGCCAAGATTTATTCCAGATAGATAGGGTCGTAGTGTACTTTACTTAGTTGGGACTTCAATCCTCAAATGCAAGTTGTGATTGAATTTCACTATCACGACTCCTGCATAAATATATAATATACTTGTACCTTCTCCCTCCTAATGGGATAACCACCTTGGATCAGATTTAAGACTGATGGGTCTTAGATACGACGTTTATTTTAATTTACAAGTCAGCATCATAAGATTTAATGAAAATTTCTCCTCTGCAACTCTTAAAGACCGGGCTCATTCATTTCCATTCTTGAATGAACCAGTTCAGCTTGAGTGAGAATTTAAAGGGCTGCAGTGTTGACGGGAGACAACCTAATATTTTCACCTTGGGTAGTTTCTTTAGCTAACGAGAATATACCTGTCAGTTCAGAGTCTGTTTCCTCTAAATCTTTTCCTAGGTAGGGTGCAGACTCCTATAAGATTTCAGGCAGTTTTAATTGCCACTTTTATGGTGCAATAATGTATGTTTTAAACCTCAATAAACAGACACAATGAAAAATAATATTGTCTTAAAACATCAAGTTGCAATGAAAAAGCATTTTTATTTTATTGCACTGTGCGACACTCAAATGAACATTCGTTCTGGTAACTTTCAGTCATGGTGAATTTCATAAATGAAGAGTGAAGAAAAGAATTTTATTTAAATGATCTGGAAAGAGATTGTTTTAATTCCAAAAGTTTTATTTACTGCATAACTCGGCCATTCTTTTAAGTTTTAACAACCTTAGGCTTTTAATTAAGCTTCTGAAGATAAGAACACCATCAAAGATAAGGTGTTATTATTAGGGATAATATCAATGTTTTCATAGATCCATTTATTTCAAAGTAAACATTGGAAAACAAATTTCAACATGTGTCATATACACGCATTAAAAAATAATGGATATAAGAAGTATAATGTAACAAAATTGGGTTATAAAATACCCTAGTACTTATTATGGAATCTTAACCTGTTTTTCATAAGATGTCATTAGTATTTATTTTTCCACGATTTCTTTGCAAAGAACCCTTTTCATTTAATCAGTGTCAGTTGTTGAATACCCTTCAAATATAGAAAAAGAAGTCCTGAGTACATTTTGTCTCGTCTGCGTTTTTGGACAGTAGGAATGATTTGTGTTTAGAAAGATTATCTGACTGAAATGAATTATCTTTTCATCAAATAAAGCTGTCTGATTCCCAAAACACATATCCAAAAGTGCTTGTAACTTGATATGGCCATATTGCTTGATATTGCTTCAGAATCTGTAAATGTATCCAATTTCCTGGATACCTAACACAAAGTTTTTGTTACCTTCCAGAGATGGAGATTATTTTTCAGGATTAAATGATAAAAATATAGATACTATTTCATTAGGTTTTTTTTTTAAATGATGCTATATTATGTCTTTAGGTAAAAGTATGAGTTAGAGTGTAAATATAATTTGTGTCACTGGAGAGATATCACTTTAACTGATGTATATTTCAACTCTGTTTGACAAAATGGATATTTTTTTGTAACACAAGCCCCCTAAATGTGAGACCCCACTTCTTGCCTTGCACTTGCCAAGAATAGATGTCAAGAGTTTTTGTAATATTTCTGGATTTTTTATTTTTTAATTTAATTCATTCATGTGCCACAGGGACGATGGTCATTGGTTGTCATCAGTGCATTGTATTTTCTGTTCATCATACAGACTGCACATTTGATAACAGTCATGTAACCTTGTATCATTTTAATACTGAGTGATCAAGGTTTCTTTGACATAGAGGATCTTACATGAATGGCTATGTGAAATTTATTAAATCAGTTCAATAATTTGATATTTCATGTGCTTTTAGGCCATCAAGTTTAATAAGTTTTATATGACATAGCCGTGATTATGAGTTTCTTCTATTTTTCAAATAACTAATACCTGTGGAAATGTAGATAAACCTCTCAATTTTGTTTGAGTATAAGAGAGGTGATGTCACACTCATTCTACCACTGTCTTTTCAAAATAGGGTTGTAGTGGCCAAATACTTATTTTAGCACTAGCCTTATACAATTTGTTTGCTATACAACAGTTTCTGTAGTATGGTAGTTTTTTCCTTGGGTACTCTCAGGCCTCCTGTACTTAGATAACAGGCCTTGTCAGTTAAAGATGCTCCACCGCTGACAAAGCATAAATGATATTCATCATTTGAACAACAATTGGTGTTTAAGCTTGTATATATATGTCTAATTAACACAAAAATTAATATATAATAATTTATTTCGCCATTGGTGCATGCGCCATTAGTACTTCATTCCATATAGGATATAGTGACACGGAATTTTTTCGGGATGCAATTAATTATTTTTCATATTTTTAACTTAAAGTAAAATTAGAAGCTCAAACTTTCTAATGGTGGTAATGGTGTAAATTAAGTAACTTTTGCAACTGAAGAAAAATACAAAATCGTCTGCTCCTGTGTTTGATAGTGAAAAAATACCATTTGTCAGCGGTGGAGCATCTTTAATGAATCTGGCTATTTATAGAAAATCAAACAAAAATAATCACAAATGATTGCTACAATCTCCACAATCATGAATGCATACAATCATCATCACAAATTTCGTAAACCCTTCTTCTAACAATAGCTGTTTATGGAATGTTTCCCATCTTAAATGAAGTTCTTGTTTTGTTACAGTTGGTCCAGTGGTCGGGTCGTATCAAGATGAAGAAGTCAGCTACCCGTCCGCATGGCCACGCTATCGAATGTCTGGTGTGTATATGTCGTCCAATGCAGTCAACGTCCATAACAGAAATCCGAATGGAAGGAAGCATGTTCATGAGCAGGCATGACCTAGGGATGCGCTTTACATTCTGTGACACAAGGTATCAATATACAATATCCAGGTAGTCAAACCTGCACTAAGGATCACCTATATTTAAAGAATGCCTTCTTTAATTACCAGTTTTTAGCCTCCCCTTTCAGATGAGAGTGCCCTACTATTGTTTGTCTGTCCACAGTTGGTTTCCATTTCCTTAGATTTCCTCAAAACCCAGTCTGCCCATTGTTTTAAAATTGCACATTGTAGTAGCCGATAGTATGTAGATGGGCAATACAGGTTTGCATTGTTCTAGAGAAATCCAACAAGGTTGCTTTGACTCCTAAAAAGGTAAAAACTTTAAAATAGTGGATACTATATGTATATATATATAGTTATAGTTTTAAAAGAGGTTTAGGAATCCAAAATGGCCACAGCGACTCCTAATGAATTCTGATTAAAAATAAAATGTCTGCTTTCAATAAAAGTTAAAGGGTGTTCAGGCTATGATCGGTAATTGTTTTGAATAGGTATGAGAACCGAAAATGGCTGCTTTAGCCATTATGCTACATTTACAGCAACTTATTGGAGTTGCATGAAGCCCTTTCTGATGGAAGCCAATTTTCTACTTAGTGTTACAATACAGTTCAACCTTCACAAATGACTGTCTATAAGGACCAGTTTTTTGTCACCTTTTTCAAAAGCTTTTCAAAAGCTTTTTTTATATGATGTTAGATGTGAATACAATATTGCCATTTCCATTTCACCATAATGAAAATGATAGGACGTCATTTACCCAAGAAGATATGTTTTGTGGAAAGAATCACAGTGTCTAACATGTGCGTTGTTGAATAGTAATTGTACAGAGATCTTAACCTGAAAACAAGATAAATGAATACATAAAGACATTATCTAACTGTGAAGGCCTATCATTGAGGGTTAGGTGATGTTATGTTTGACAAACTCACAATTGTACATAATAGACATGACATTCCCATGTCAATTAGATTTGTAAATTTCTTTTGGCCTTTAAACGGCCTTGTTAGGAACAGTAATATTTTTTTTACATTTAAATTAGGAAGCTCTTATGTCAATAGTGGAACTTTGTCAAACTAAATAAGGGTAGATCAACTACACTATCAAGTATACAAAAACGCTGCAACTGATTAGCTTCAGGTTATACCTTTACAACTCTGTATTGTATAGTACTACATGCTTTGATGTTAGAAGTTTTAGCCCATCTTTTCCTCAGTAGTTCGTGTCTTTTCATCCAATGAATTTTTGTAATTTCATTTTGAATTTTTTGCATTAATTTGATAGGCTTATTCATTCAAGTGGATAGTTTGACCCAAAATGCAGAAATGTTTGCAGAAGCATCTTATTTGCTTCTGTTGAAACTGAAGCTTAAGATAATTTAAATTTAATTTGAATTAAAAACTCTCCTATATTTAAATTTTGCGTTCCAGTTAAAAATGAATTGTCATTGACGGTTTTGGTACTTGATAAGAGTTTTTTTGTGCATAGAGTATTAAGTTTCTAACAACTGTTAAATCTATCCCCTTGTCAAACTCACGATATTCCTCAAACTTTTGTCCGGATATGGAGACGCCAGATTAAGGTTTCCTCGGTGATTCAGATTTCCTGGTAACTCTGCTCTCTTGAGCTTTGTAATAATGTGAAATATGCGCAGTACAGCAGTATAAAGTTGCCCTTGTTTTTTACAATATTTTCAGAATTAAAATAAAGATACCGGGTAGTAATTTTTATCTAAAAAAAAATCACGTTTTGTTTGTTAAAAACGTAGATGTTTCTTCTAAGGTTTTGAAGTGGGTTCATTAGAAATTTGCCCGCTTTGAGTGCAGTTGGCCTCGTGTAAGAGTTAAGTGTTACTGGATACTGTATCAGCGCTGCCTGCCATGACAATCCGTATCATATGATGTCTCCACTAAATGCTACAGAAAGTCTCTCCACCTATTTAAGATGATATCAGTTGCCACGCCGATATGGTGCTCCTGAGACATCCCTGACCTACATCTTAAGGAGATATCTTTTTGGAATATTAATTATAATGATTCTGCATATAAACCTACATAAAGTTGGTCTACTTTTAAAATTGTCAACTGTTTTACAATATGTTTGTAATTGAGATAGATGGCCGGCCTAAATTTGACCTGAGATTTCTGCTTCTCTCTGTTAACCATCATTTTAAACCGTTTTATAGGATGCAGATGAATATGTAATAGACATTTAATAAGGAAGGCGGGCGGCATATACCTGTACTTTAGGCGATAAATGTGTCCCATCGAGCAACATTTGGCTCCATATCCTCCCTTCTCATGTAACCCATCATCAACCTTACCACTGTCAGACTCATAAAATTCTTGTGCCTTTTAAATCACGTGAATAAGGGTTCCTGTGCAGACCCCTCAACGGTCAAAGTAGGATGCATACAAAAAATTATGTTCCTAATTGTAAGGATTCACTTTAGCGAGTTTAATTTTTCTTCAAAAGGAAACATTACTTAAATAAAGCTATCCAAAACATTTAGAAAAATGGTACGTTAATGGTAATGCAAAAATACTCAGATTAGAGAAAAATAAGAGAAATCATATCTCAATGTGCGATAATCAACCTTTTCTTCTGCAGCAGCATACTACTAGAAGAGTTAAGGCTGTCATTTAAACATCATAAGACCCAGTTATTACAAAAGAATTCTAAGCTTCTCCTGATGGGCTTTTATACTATCTATGTTTTAGAATCATCATGACTAATTTTGGATTATATGGGAATAACTATAAGGGCACTGATCCTTGACTTTGTAGTGGAGGCTAACAGAGACGTGATCATTCCTTTTATACCCGAGATGGACTATGAATTTGACCCCACTCTTACTCTCATTTCAGTCCTATCAAATTTTATAAACGGAGACTTAGATCAGTACATCTTCTGCTTCCGCTGACCTCGGTGTACATAAACACTGGTTTGTTGGTGATTTGTACAACAGAAAATTTCCAAAATATGACATTATTGAGTTATCTGCCCTTTTTATCAGAAATAAAAGGAGTATTTTTTCAGAGTTAAGAGTACACATCATCACATTCTTGCCCATTCCCCACAAAGAGAATGTCTTCTATATCTGTTACTAGTATAACTTTTCCTCAGGGCCGTGGTGGCTGAGTGGTTATAAGATATCCCGACATATTACCACAAGCTCTCCACCTCTAGGATGCGAGTACGAATCCCATGTGAGGCAGTTTCCATTTTCTGACTGCTGGTCAGTGTTTTTTCTCTGGGTACTTTGGTTTTTCTCAACCATCAAACCTGGCGTGTCCTTACATGACCCTGGCTGTTAATAGGATGTAAAACTAAACAAACAAACTTTGCCTATATGAACTGTTGACAGGCGTTTTCTTGGCCTCCTACTTATCCATACTGAGGTTTTACATAGCATTAACCATTATGATATGGAACCATTAGTCCTCCACCTCCAGACTGTTTTATCAAAACCCACACGTGGCAGTGTCAATATTATAGGCTTATATTGGGGTTGTTCTCCAAGTAGTCTATCTTTCCTTCATAAATTAGAAGATCTTTAAATGACTTTATTGATGTCGATTTGGTATTAAACAGACAGATACCAAACTAATGCAAAGTCTACAGTGTGACAGAGCAGGAACCTTCAGAGTTTGCCATTCACATATCTGTAGGTGTCACACTTCAGTTGTTGCCCTTGGTCAGTAAGGTGACACTCCTCAGTGGTCGCCATTGGTCAGTATGTTGTCACACCTCAGTGGTCACTCTTGGTCAGTAAGGTGTCCCACCTCAGTGGTCTCCCTTGGTCAGTAAGGTGTCACACCTCGGTGGTCGCCCTTGGTCAGTAGGGTGTCCAACCTCAGTGGTCACCCTTGGTCAGTAAAGTGTCACACTGCAGTGGTTGCCCTTGGTCAGTAAGGTGTCACACCTCAGTGGTCACTCTTGGCCAGTAAGGTGTCACACCTCAGTGGTCGCCCTTGGTCAGTAAGGTGTCACACCTCATTAGTCACTCTTGGTCAGTAAGGTGTCAAACCTCAGTGGCCCATGGTCAATAAGGTGTCACACCTCAGTGGTCACCCTTGGTCAGAAAGGTGTCACACCTCAGTTGACGCCCTTGGTCAATAAGGTGTCACACCTCAGTGGTCATCCTTGGTCATAAAGGTGTCACACCTCAGTGGTTGCCTGTGATCAGTAAGGTGTCACACCTCAGTGGTCACTCTTTGCCAGTTAGGTGTCACACCTCAGTGGTCATCCTTGGTCATAAAGGTGTCACACCTGAGTGGTTGCCTGTGATCAGTAAGGTGTCACGACTCATTGGTCACTCTTGGTGAGTAAGGTGTCACACCTCAGTGGCCCTTGGTCAATAAGGTGTCACACCTCAGTGGTCACCCTTGGTCAGAAAGGTGTCACACTTCAGTTGTTGCCCTTGGTCAGTAAGATGTAACACCTCAGTGGTTACCCTTGATCAGTAAGGTGTCACACCTCAGTGGTTGCCATTGGTCAGTTTGTTGTCACACCTCAGTGGTCACCCTTGGTTAGTAATGTGTCACACCTCAGTGGTAGACCTTGGTCAGTAAGGTGTCACACTTCAGTGGTTACCTTTGGTCAGTAAGGTGTCACACCTCAGTGGTCACTCTTGGTCGGTATGGTGTCACACCTCAGTGGTCACCCTTGGTCAGTAAGGTGTCACACCTCAGTGGTCACCCTTGATCAGTAAGGTGTCACACCTCAGTGGTCACTCTTGATCAGTAAGGTGTCACACCTCAGTGGTCACTCTTGATCAGTAAGGTGTCATACCACAGTGGTTGCCCATGGTCAGTAAGGTGTCACCCTTGGTCAGTTAGGTGTCACACCTCAGTTGTTGCCCTTGGTCAGTAAGGTGGTACACCTCATTGGTCGCCATTGTTCAGTATGTTGTCACACCTCAGTGGTCACTCTTGGTCAGTTAGGTGTCACACCTCAGTGGTCTCCCTTGGTCAGTAAGGTGTCACACCTCAGTGGTTGCCTTTGGTCAGTAAGGTGTCACACATCAGTGATCACTCTTGGTCAGTAAGGTGTTGCACTTCAGTGGTTGCCATTGGTCAGTAAGGTGTCACACCTCAGTGGTCGCCCTTGGTCAGTAAGGTGTCACACCTCAGTGGCCCTTGGTCTATAAGGTGTCACACCTCAGTGGTCACTCTTGGTCAGTAAGGTGTCACACCTCAGAGGTCGCCCTTGGTCAGTAAATTGTCACATCTCAGTGGTCACTCTGGTAAGTTAGGTGTCACACCTCATTGGTCATCCTTGGTCAGTAATGTGTCGCACCTCAGTGGTTGCCCTTGGTCAGTAAAGTGTCATACTTCAGTGGTCACTCTTGGTAAGTAAGGTGTCACACCTCAATGGCCCTTGGTCAATAAGGTGTCACACCTCAGTGGTCACTCTTGGTCAGTAAGATGTCACACCTCAGTGGCTGCCCTTGGTCAGTAAAGTGTCACACCTCATTGGTCATCCTTGGTCAGTTAGGTGTCACACCTCAGTGGCCCTTGGTCAATAAGGTGTCACACTTCAGTGGTCACTCTTGGTCAGTAAGGTGTCACATTCCAGTGGCCCTTGGTCAATAAGGTGTCACTCCTCAGTGGTCATTCTGGATCAGTAAGGTGTCACACCTCAGTGGTCAATCTTGGTCAGTAAAGTGTCACATCTCATTGGACCTTGGCCAATAAGGTGTCACACCTCTGTGGTCACGCTTGATCAGTAAGGTGTCACACCTCAGTGGTCACTCCGAGGTTGTAGAGTATCAACTTTCCGAGGTTAGTTAAGGCTGATTCAGTATTCACAGTACCGTGCATACATTAGTGGTCAGTGTAATCTATAGATCGTAAGGTTGTGGTCACCTCTGGCTAGTAGACAACATGATGGTCATTTGAATCTCTGACAGGTGAGAGATTGGCGGTCAGTCTGGTCAGTTCATAGAAGAAGCGATATCCCTCATCAGTATATGTACAGTAACAAGTGACAATGTTTCATGCATATTTATAGAACATAAATGAGGATTGTAATCTATGATAGTGTCACATTAGCCATAACCACTCTTGATAAGATCCTCCTCGTCCTGTTTGAGAATTAACATGACAATGTCTTTAGTAACTTCATCCCTTAATTCAACTGGTACAGAGATGATAGCTATGGCACACACCCTCTGAAGCCTCAGTCTAGCCCCTAGTCGTCGTAGACTCCACATCTCAGTGTGTGTATGTGTGTGTGTGTGTGTACTTGACAGCTGCCCTCTACGTTCACCGTTAATTATATCCAGGTGTGCCGCCATCAGCTGATTGACTTCTCACCTGACTGTCCACTCTCCTAACTTGTGTTCATTTCATTATCAGAATCGTCACACTGATTGGGTACGAACCCTGTGAAGTTCTGGGACGAACTGCGTACCAATTCCACAACCCTCTGGACGTGGAAACTGTTGGAAAGTGCCATTCAAATCGTAAGTTGTAACTGTCACAGTATTTCCTGTCTTTGCAATATCTTTATATTATTAACTATTCATATGTACAAGTTTGACACCTTTATAATTTTTTTATAACTGAAATATAGTAGTATTAACGTATCTATTGTCTGATTTAGTTAATTTCTCCAAAAAGAACAGAGGTTAGTGTAAAACAAGAGGAAGATCTCCATTCATGAATAATGACATTAACGTAGGTTTCCCTGGTGTGTATCACATGTACAGATTCACCTTGACAGATTCTGTCTTTCTGTAGGTTAATTACACACAAAGCCCTTGCCATTTTATTCACATTTTTCTAACCCAGTCCTTAGATGTACAGAATCCAACACCAGAAACAAGTTTTTTATACGTTATTCTGCCAGATTTTCAATGATTGGTTGGGGTTTTAGTATCTAAATGTCAAACGAAATGACAAAATGTCACCAGCGGAGAGGTGTGTACTAATGTAGCTTGGTTATATTACAGACTTCAGGAGGAAATATACAGCTCCAAACAATACACTGGTTGATCTTATAAAAACAATGCATAGTTTATTTTCTGAGAGATTAATGATGATCTGTCATATTTCGACTTGTTAGACTCCTGCAGTAAGTGACTCACATCAAGCTATTTCTCAGCAAGTTGTCATCTAGACTTGCTCAAGTCCTGTCTACTTTAATTCCTGTCTTGGATATATCATTATTAGCGCTCTTCAAATTTAGCATAATTTATTTCAGTTTGATTGGGCTAAGATCCAATTATTAGATGTATTCTGGTGTCATAAAAATGGAAGGCTCTAGTTTTCTTGTTGGTGATAAATTGGCTTTTAATGTCTGAACCATGTGAAATTGAGTTGAATGTATAGTATTTCTTACTATTATACGTTTGGAAAGTAAAAAGTAACATTTTTAAAAAATTACCATAATAGAACATAACGAACAGGTATATTAGCATTTAATTAATATTGAAGAATAGTAAGAAAAATAATTGATTATTCAAATTTGAAAATGTGAAAATTATTGACAGTTTTTGTAAATCTATCAGGCGAGATATTTCAGAAATGTCAGAAATAACCGAAATTTAATTTGTACAAAATTGTTAAGCTTCTGAACGTCATTCAAAGAGGAAGCAATAAAACCTAGATAAAATCACGGGTATTTAAAAACTTTTTTTGTAGAAATTCCATCGTGTTGAGAAGTTGCCTGGTCATCTGTCCAGTGTGTTCCGATACTTGATAATCTATGAATTGATCAGATATCTCCACAAATTTCCATATTCGTTCAAAAGAAATCATCATGACATATGACGCTATCAGACTCTGAACAAATATTAAGTTACTTTTATAATACATGAAATGCTACAGGGCTATGTCAGTTTTTACCCCTTTAATGCCCATGTCGGCATTCAAGTTTGTAAACATTTTTTGTTGTCCTCAATGAATGGTACAATCTATGATTCTGATTTTATGAATAAAAAAATAACTACCAAGGTAGACTTCACTTGAAATTCAAATGTTACCAATATCATATCTGTTTTAATTCATTGTATAAAGAAATAGTAAATATTTTATTTACTTTGCAGCATAATTGTTTAAAATAGATCTCCGGTTATTGAATTTGATTTTTTGTCTTTAGATGTATATTATCATTGAAGATTTACCATGGTGATTTGGGAATAGGTTTAAAAAAAGTGTAATAGTGTGTAAGTTTAAAAAAATTCTTATTACATATAGTTTTAATGTTTGAGTATCTGAAACAAAATGATAGGATTTTAGAAATTATATGATAGCATTAGTAATCTTTAGGGTTATATGCATAAGCATAAATATAGACCAATTCAGTATTCGTTTTCTTGAACTTCTGACTTATGAATTTTTTATTGTAATTTGATGAAAACATTAGGAATAATTAAGTAAGTATTGTAATGTAGAAAGAAATATATACATGTAGATTCTTTTTCTTTTATATATGAAGTCAGTACCTGATGACCACTACCATGATGTTATAGAAATGATAACATTTTCTATCTATTTGAGAACATTTGTTTTCTAATGAATAAATACACCTCTTATAAAACTTGAAATCAAACACAGTAAGTAATTTGATGTTTTTTATAGAAAAAGAAGGAAGATAAAGAAATATACCCGGTAATATGTCATAATCAACTTGTTATTGACAAGTTCTCAGATTAGAAAGGTAAACCAATGTTTTGTGTCAGATTAGAAAGGTAAACCAATGTTTTGTGTCAGATTAGAAAGGTAAACCAATGTTTTGTGTCAGATTAGAAAGGTAAACCAATGTTTTGTGTCAGATTAGAAAGGTAAACCAATGTTTTGTGTCAGATTAGAAAGGTAAACCAATGTTTTGTGTCAGATTAGAAAGGTAAACCAATGTTTTGTGTCAGATTAGAAAGGTAAACCAATGTTTTGTGTCAGATTAGAAAGGTAAACCAATGTTTTGTGTCAGATTAGAAAGGTAAACCAATGTTTTGTGTCAGATTAGAAAGGTAAACCAATGTTTTGTGTCAGATTAGAAAGGTAAACCAATGTTTTGTGTCAGATTAGAAAGGTAAACCAATGTTTTGTGTCAGATTAGAAAGGTAAACCAATGTTTTGTGTCAGATTAGAAAGGTAAACCAATGTTTTGTGTCAGATTAGAAAGGTAAACCAATGTTTTGTGTCAGATTAGAAAGGTAAACCAATGTTTTGTGTCAGATTAGAAAGGTAAACCAATGTTTTGTGTCAGATTAGAAAGGTAAACCAATGTTTTGTGTCAGATTAGAAAGGTAAACCAATGTTTTGTGTCAGATTAGAAAGGTAAACCAATGTTTTGTGTCAGATTAGAAAGGTAAACCAATGTTTTGTGTCAGATTAGAAAGGTAAACCAATGTTTTGTGTCAGATTAGAAAGGTAAACCAATGTTTTGTGTCAGATTAGAAAGGTAAACCAATGTTTTGTGTCAGATTAGAAAGGTAAACCAATGTTTTGTGTCAGATTAGAAAGGTAAACCAATGTTTTGTGTCAGATTAGAAAGGTAAACCAATGTTTTGTGTATCACAGAGTATCAGAGTATACAGGTAAAATTGACCAATCCATCGTTTATGGCAGTCTGTCACTTCACATTACACCTTACCACATCATTAAAATCTTTGGCTTTATTGCTGTCTCGATATGATTTTACATGGCTCTGTCATCAGTCTTACCTAATATCACAACCATGTATGTTTCCTGGTGCAAGATGTTAAACACTGCTAAGAATGTTTTAAGAGTCTTTGGTAGAGTTGTCAGTTTTATTACATTGTATTTGTTCTCAAACAAGCTTTATCCAGAGAAGACCATTAGAACACCTTTTAAGTTTCCATGTCACAGTAAGATAGCAAACACCCATAAGTCTCCATGTCACAGTAAGTACATTGCATTAGCATACACCCAAAGTCTTCATAACACAATAAGGTAGCATACACCCTTAAGTCTCCATGTCACAGCAAGGTAGCATACACCCTTAAGTCTCCATGTCACAGTAAGATAGCATACACCCTTAAGTCTCCATGTCACAGCAAGGTAGCATACACCCTGAAGTCTCCATGTCACAGCAAGGTAGCATACACCCTAAGTCTCAATGTCATAGTATGGTAGCATACACCCTTAAGTCTCCATGTCACAGCAAGGTAGCATACACCCTTAAGTCTCCATGTCACAGTAAGATAATTTGTGTCCTTCAGGCTCTATGTTACAAAACAATATACATTTATAAGTTTCTGTCTCACAGTGAAGAAGCGCACCTCCTGAAGTCTATATCATAGTTATTGCACAGGTTTCCATCTTAAAAATTATTAAGAATCAAATCTTCATACTAACAAAATTCATGGTATAGTAAGGAAGTTTGTATAAATCACATCTTTGAGATACATGTATATCCTTTTTTGTTTTGACAGTGATTGTTAAAGGGCAATCAGTAAGCAAGTACTATCGTTTTCTGGGCAAGAACTGCGACTGGGTGTGGATGCAGACACGAGCTACCATTATATACAACACAAAAAATGTGCCACAGTATATCGTCTGTATGAACTACATAATCAGGTAAGTGATAGTTTTAAAGTTATTTCTACTTGCCAGATATATTATATAGCACTGCTGGACATTGTCATAATAGTGATACAGTATTACTTATCAAAACTGCTCTTGTCTTATCCTCTCTAGTCCAGCATAATCATATGGCATTTTCCTTCTAGATTTATAGTAAATATAACCTGTATTATCTGGAGACCTGGCTATGTCCAGAAAGTTACACTGTAGTTCTACACCGAGACATTTAAGCCATTTATCAGTGTACAGCTTCATTTTCTACTGAAGTACTGTTGCTTTTGATGGATAAATTTTCAAGAGTTTTAACTTATTTGACATTTGCTAATTGTTATCTGAGAGGCAATACATTTCATTATGTACATTTATTACATAACTGCTTTCTGTAGACATTAAACATATTCAATAGACATATTCATGTGTTAGCCCTCAAGGTACACCATTCATTGTATGTAATAGCAATTACTTATAGTGTACAAAAACTATAGCGTGTCAATTTCATTCAATTTCATCGGTGTTAATTGAAAATATGACGAATCTGTGTAAATGTTGTCTGTTGACTGCTAGCTGTCTGTCAGTATTAACTCTAGTTAGAAAAGACGTAATTAGTACTCCTGGCTGGTCAGTTAGCTTCAAAGTTTGGTTCAATGTAAAATTAGCTGCTAGATCAAATACTCGTTAGTAATTTGGTTTAATAGAATTGTGATTATCAATGAAAACTTCAGCATCCTTTTCACAAACTTAACCACATTATCATTATAATTTTTTTTTAATTTGCAAATGTAGAAGTTTATAAGCCCCTATAGTTCTGTGTAAAAGGTTGTTTTTTTCTTCGCAAAAAAAACCCCCTTTGTTTCGATATAAAAAATCCTAGCGTTAGCTGAGGCTATATAATGTTGCTTTGCATATACAATCACATGAATAGACATTCGGGTTCAAGCTTTGATTTTATGTTTGCATAATGTTTGATTATAAGTTCAAGATAAAATTTGAAATGTTGTGATGACGCATCAGTCAGTTGTGAAGAAAAAAAAAGACATGCTGTTAATAAACTTCTAAACACTAGTGATCAAAGCACTTGGAAGGGAAGTGAATTCTTTATATGTGAGGCAACTTGATGTTAAACCCTTGATATGAAATGGGAAAAAAAAGAAAAAGATTAATCATCACGTTGTACGAGATGATCCATTTAATATACCAGTGTGAGTATGAAGAGTTGTGAAAGATGTCAAAACTCATACATATGTTTACCGCTGGCTAATTAAAACTATGTGATTATGTACCTTTTGTACAAAATTGTCAATTGAAACTTTATCCTTCAAGGAAGACTGAGCATATAAGATTTGGTGAAATCAACTGCTGTTAAAATATACTATATGCACCGTAATGGTAAATGAAAATAGTACTGAAAACTCTGATTAGTGATAATAATTGTATTATGATGTGAAGTAGATTCCCACTAATTGTGATGTTTTTGTTTACAGTGAAGAGGAAGGTGAGCGTTATATCATGATGGATGAAGAGAAGACCGCAAAACCTGTTTGTGCTCCCGGCGTAATGTATCTCTCAGAGGACCAGAAATGTAATGACTCCACACACGGGGACCATAGTGACCCAGGATATATGAGTGGAAATAGCCCCTATTCTAGCATGAACCCAAGTCCGTCAAACAGCCATCCTAATGACGATAACAACATGACATTAACTGATACTTGTAGTGACTTTCCACCTGGTGTTTTCCAGGAAGTGGCCAACACTATCAACCCGAGCCATGAGTCTATCTTTGACATCATTAGTAGCTTTGGAAAGGAGACTGGTCAGTTATGTGATAAGAGATCTGACCAGTCGCCGCTGTCTGAGGCAGGAGGGTGGATGGATCCCCAAGGTGATATGGCAGCTATGTGTCCACCTCCTGCAGACACCAATGGCTACATCCCAGTGTCATCTGTCGAGATGATGTCACCACCGAGTCAGCCGACGAGGGAGTTCCAGACCATGTTTTCCAGTGCTGAAAGCAATACAAACTCTACACCACCTTTAATGCAATCTCAGATGTACTCTCCACAAGGAAATTTCAACTCTGTTGAGACAGGTCTCCATGGTAATGTTGATATTCTACAGACAGGAAAGCCCTGCAGCCTCTCTCCTGTGAGCTCCATGACCCAGCTTCCGTCAGTGGAGGATAACACTAGCAGTAGGTCGTCAAGCGTGTGCTCAGGGTTAGTGTCATCACCCGGTATGCCATCCGATAGTGAAATCACACTGTTGTCCCCCATTCCAGTCACATCAACACCTCAACTACATGATTTACAATCTGTTTCCGTGACCTCCTCTGCTGCACAGCAGAATCTGGCAGAAATGCATTCTGTGTCTGTCACATCTCCTTCCCAAAGAAGTCTCATAAGCCTACAGTCTATTCCGGCATCCAGTTCTCAAAAACATATCCTAGATCTTCAGTCAATTCCTACATCTTCACCTCCACAACAAAATTTGCTCAACCTCCAACCAATGCCAGTTTCATCCCCTTCACCTCTGATCAATCTTCAGTCAGCTGGTTCAGCCCAGAATATCCTTAACCTACAAACAGTTGCCTCCACTGGCATGCCTCCCCAACAAAACCTTGTCACCCTTCAGACAGCTTCTCCTCAGAGCATGGTTAATAGTCTACAACAGGCAGCTAGATCACCACTTAATCTACTCAACAAAACACATTCAGTCACATCCTCTCAGCTTCTTGACCACCAGCCCAGCATTTCCCTGACATCCGTTGCCTCTCCGTTAAGTCCTCAGAATCAACCAGTCAGCCCATCTTGTTCCCAAGAGATGATGAACCTTCAGTTGGGCATGTCGGGCGACAGCAATGGAAGTGACATGTCTGGAGCCGGAGCTGGAGATCTGCCACCAGAAATATCGGACATGTGGCTTCAGTTCTGTAATACAATGACTGATAACCAGGTCCAACAAGTCCTGGACGAGTTCCGACGTGAAGAACTCCTGTCATCGATTGAAGAGCGCCGGAACCGACAACAGGCTACAGTGGCACCAATACAGGCCACACCCGATATGAACTGTTCACCAAATAGTTACACCAACCAAAATGTCAACTACCAAGGATGTCAAAAGTTTTCAAGTGTTGGGCCAACATTTGCTCAGGGCTGCAATCGCTGTAGTACGATGCAGAATGGATCTGAACATTACCCTAGTACTACTAATCCATACTCTGTGCAAATGTCCCACCCCCAGGCCAACAGGTTTATGCCTGGCAGTGCTGTTTCTTGTGCTAGCTGTTCCTCTTCTCAGAATGGACAATATCTGTGTGTGCGACACAGGAATGGGTCACCTTACAGTCATGCTCAGGTTGGCAGTGAAGGAAAAACGACCACCATGTCAGAACTTGAGAAAATGTTACGTGGGTACTCGAGTACTTCACAGCAGTGTGGCAGTTTCTGCGATTCACAATCTATAAACTCATGTGACCTTGACATTGGTGGCTCAACTCTGCTGAAACAGATGTTGACCGGACATTTGTCGGGAGAGTGTTATCATGCAATGGAGAAACGGCGACAAGCCACCACTAATGTGTCTCATCAGTGACAGTACAACACATCAGTGACCAGTTCAACATTTTGATTTCTTGTATCCGTGCATCAAACCAGACATTAATATGACATGGACATGATTTTAATGACTGTTGACAAAGATGCCCTGCTTTGACAAGGTCCATTGACAAGGTCTATAGCCACAATGACATTATAGTGACCATTTCAGATATGAGTGACCACAGCATTTGTTAGTGACTTGAAGTTATTGACACAAGCTTTTCAGTGGATTCTCAGAAAGTAGACTGAGCTAACTTGCTTAACAGTGCTCTTGTTATTTTGTGGAAGTACACTCTTAACACAGTTGTCAAAGAAAACAATGACTGAAGTATTTGACAAGCTCTTAGAATAATTTGCCTTTGCTTTGACATAACAGCATTGTCAACTCTTAAGCAATACGTTGCATTGTTACTGGGATGGCAACCAGACAGACAGAACTCTGCCATGGTTACCGGGAGGGCAACCAGACAGACAGAACGCTGCCATGGTTACCGAAAGGGCAACCAGACAGACAGAACTCTGCCATGGTTACCGGGAGGGCAACCAGACAGACAGAACTCTGCCATGGTTACCGGGAGGGCAACCAGACAGACCGAACTCTGCCATGGTTACCAGGAGGGCAACCAGACAGACAGAACTCTGCCATGGTTACCAGGAGGGCAACCAGACAGACAGAACTCTGTCATGGTTACCAGGAGGGCAACCAGACAGACAGAACTCTACCTGGTTACATAATATTCATTAAAGATGAATAACCCTGTTATAGACAAATTGCTGAATTAAGAAAAAATTTGTATTGATAAACAGCAAAAAAAATGTAATATTTTAGCATTTCATCACAGGGGATATTTTAGCAATATGTATCTTTCATGTTTTGTCTTAAAAAACTTGTATTTTTACTGACATTTGTTAATTATCTTATGTGATTGGAGACGCATGATCCTTGTTTTGGGGTGTGGTTCTGCTGTTGTGACAGTACGAATGGCAATAAAGCAATGTAAATTGCAGATGATTGTGTGTGCTCAGGATGATACTGTTACCCCATTGGAAGGGAACTACCCATCTGATATTTAATCTTTTATGTCCTTATGATCGAAATTCACATTTAAACTTTATCTATTCTATTACCTTTTTTCCCCTTTTGACCAGGCCTAACAGCTTGTTATGTAAGATATGCTATTTACAAGTGTTTGAATTAAAACGGATGCGTTTTATACAGTTTAGATGGAAAATTGTTGATTGTACTTTCTCTTTATTTGTAAGTGATGTAAATAGCTTAATCAATGGGTCAGCACCAACATTTTATTGTCCACTGATTTTTACAGTGTCAAATAATATAATAACTTCATTAAAATCAACATTTAAAACACTATGTATCATTTAAAGCTTTACCTTAAATGTGAAAAAATAAAGCATTTTGAACCTGATGTTGAAGTCTTGAGAAAACTTCAATTTGAAGGATTCTGGATTTACTAGTAGGCCGTTAAATGGTCTGATAAGTCCCAGCTGCTAACTGTTGTCTCAGACGATGTTAGCATGAAGTGTAAAAGGAACAATATATGTCTCGGAATATCTGGCAAGAATGACATAATTCTTGTCAGATTTTGATTAATCCTTTTTTGTCGTCTCTATGTAATAAAGATGTATCTGGATTGTGTATCCTATAACCTACATCTATATGTAAACAGACTTCAGAGGGAGCCATCAGCAGGTTAACTCTGTTTGAACTATACCTTCCAGTGAATTTATTAATATGGAGATATACCTAATTATCATTCTGATTTTCATTGGTATGTGAGCAGTTGCACCTGTTGGCCCGAATGCAGATTGGATGTGTACTGTAAATTAAATTAACATTTGATGTGTTCTATGTATGTACAATATATATACACCCATACTTCACTGTTTAAGCATGCATAAATTTGATGATTAACTTTCTCATTCCAGTGCTGTGTTATAGTAGGTAGAATAACAGGCTGCTTCTGCCAGCAATACAAAGGAGTCTAGTTTTAAAAAGTTTGTAAATTCTGCAAATGAATAGAAAAATAACATAAGATAATGGAGTAAAATTTCTAGATCATCAACAAATTTCCATTTCCTTATAATCTTTGTCCATTTTCTATACAGCAGGTTATGCTAATTTAGCAACAGGTATAATTTATGCATTTATAATGGATTTATTACCACAAAATATTACATATATATTATGTTCCCCTGACATAAATTGGATGTAGCTATATATGAAAACCTTTTTTTTTTCATTAAATGAAATATTGAAGTTTTCAGATACATAGACAGACAGACAAATAGTGATTTTAATCTGTAGTCAAAGGGAGATAACTTTGATAAAGTAAATGGTACTAAACGTTTAACCTTAGTACAAATTAAAACGACTATGATCACCTTATATACATTGTAAATCTTTAATGGATTTTTTTCTTGCCAATTAAAACATACATATCTTGCGTATATGTTACTGTCAAATTTGTTGACACTAAAAAAGTAGAAAACTTTTTTTTTTTTTTTGTATTTTGCCAGCTCATTTAAATTCATCAAACTTGATGTTAAACTGTATTAGTGCTAGGTAAGCCTTTAATTACCTGGTGCCCGTGTCATTTGAGGAACAGATTAGTGTGGTGGTGAGGTTACCAGTTTAGGGGTCTCATAATATATACATGCACTGGCATGGCAAGAGTAGAGGACACTTGATAAAAGAAACATAAATTATGTGGGGCTAGATAAACGGGAATTGTAGCTCCATTAATCATGTGTAAGGAGCTAGGTGATAGGGCTGGACATCTATCCTCATTCCATCGCTGCACATTGAAGTTGTCATAGTCATTGATAGTTCTCATTGAACATCAGAAAACATCGTTGAAATAACTGTATTTTGCATATTTTGTCAATTTTTGTAATAAGTTGACATTAATCCTTGATTGTAAGGTACGGTTGTTATATCATATACCTTACAAGGAAATTACTTATGCACATTCAACCTTCCTTATCTTTACCTTCAACTGTATCAATAATAATGCCATGATGAACGTTTATATCTACACAAATTGTCTTTATTTAGTTTTTATAGTTTAACAAAACAAATCATCATATTTCAAGCAATCAATCATGCTTTAAATTAATGAAAATAAAGTTGTGTTTCTCACATAGAAATTTATGAAATGTATTTTCTCACTTATAGATATGTATTTTTGTTCACATAGTAGAAGAACATGTATGGTATGTGTTGTTGGAATATATAAATTTTACATTTCAATGTTTATCAGTCTGAGATAAGGACTGATTTGTTTTTAACTTAAATCTCGGTCTTTGCATATTGTATTTTTATGAAGACATTGTCACGGGAGTATTGGTAGTTTTTAATTGACATACATTAATATTGCACGTACATAAAAAGTTTTAGATAGTGAAGCAGATTCACATCGTTTGTACTAAAGGATACAATAATGACAGGATTTCGTTTGTTTTACTTCCAAATTTGCTTTAAAATCCCATGTTTTGCTATAATGACTATATTCATGTGGTCAGTAAAATCTTCAAACAGAGATAAGTATTTAGTGTTAAATGTGTATTTAAAATAAATTATAGCATTTCTTTAACTTTGTATAATTTTATTAGCATATTTTTAAGATTTTCAATCAATTTGGATTTTAAGTTCTATGTAGCAATGCGTGTAGGAATATATTTGTCTTCACAATCAATAAGAAATATTCTGAAGCAAAGAAGAGGCTTATTCCCAAACCATGTGATATGAATTGAAAAGATATTTTTATGCTGTTGTGATTTCTGCTTGGACATGTCAAAGGATTGTTGTTTATGAAGCGCATCATTAGTTTGAATGATCATGTGTTTTGTTTGATTAGTGTTTTATACACTATATATATAAATATATATTGCATATTATAACATTTAGTGTTTGTTATTTATTTGCTTAATCTTGGTGAATTAAGCCCTAAGAGGACTATTGAATATCAGTCAATTCATCCTTGAATATCATTCTTAATCATCCGTTGGATTATAAAGATTGGTTGGTAAGGCTTATAATTATATGGCTGTGTGTTTTGCTCGCTCCTGATTGGTTGAAACTACACTTTCCCGCCATGATACAACATGATATCCATCAAAAAATTTCGAACTATGCATTGTGACATCATCCAAGGTTGATATAAGATTCCAAAACCCACAGGTCGTACCCAAATATAGAAATCTTGCATTGTGACGTCTTGTAAAATATTGTCACAATCACTTCATAGGTTGATATAAGATTCCGATGGGTCCAGGTCGTACCCAAATATAGCATAAAGGGAATTTCTGTGAAGTCAAATATCTATTGTGACGTCATCATTCAGAGAGATGTGACCGAGAGCAGCAGGTTTACTGGAATAAATGTGATCCTACCAATATTTGTGTGTACATTTTTGTCAGATTTTACAAATAATAAGTAAAATTATTATGTGTTGTTTTCTCTATTTTATTGACATTATCAGCCTTCATTTTTCTCTTTAAAATTTTATTGAGTATCAGAGAGAAGGGGTTACTCAATATCATGAAGAGGAAATACATGTACAGTGTACACATACATCGTGTATGTAGTAAAATGGTTTACATCATGTAAATGCCATATAATAAAACAGATATTGACCTGATTTCAGATGGATACGGTGATTTATCAGCTTTGGAAAATGATATAACTCTCGACCTTCGGCCTCGGGTAATATCACTTCCTCGAGTTGATAATTCACCGTATCCACCTGGAAACAAGTCAATATTTGTATAATATCCTATCAACAGCGGTGGTCTTCTGAGGACAGCCATATGGGGTGTGGTGAGTGTGGACATATGGGGTGTGGTGAGTGTGTGGATATATGGGGTGTGGTGAGTGTGTGGACATATGGGGTGTGATGAGTGTGTGGACATATGGGGTCTGGTGGGTGTGTGGACATAAGGGGTGTGGTGAGTGTGGACATATGGGCAATGGTGAGTGTGTGGACATATGGGCTGTGGTGAGTGTGGACATATGGGCTGTGGTAAGTGTGGACATATCGGCTGTGGTGAGTGTGGACATATGGGCTGTGGTGAGTATGTGGACATATGAGGTGTGGTGAGTGTGTGGACATATGGGATGTGGTGAGTGTGTGGACATATGGGCTGTGATGAGTGTGTGAACATATGGGCTATGGTGAGTGTGAACATATGGGCTGTGATGAGGTTGTGGACATATGAAGTGTGGTGAGTGTGTGGACATATGGGGTGTGGTGAGTGTGTGGACATGTGGAGTGTGGTGAGTGTGTGGACATATGGGATGTGGTGAGTGTGGACATATGGGATGTGGTGAGTGTGTGGACATATCGGGTGTGGTAAGTGTGTGGACATATGGGGGTGTGGTGAGTGTGGACATATGGGGTGTGGTGAGTGTGGACATATGGGATGTGTTGAGTGTGTGGATATATGGAGTGTGGTGAGTGTGTGGACATATGGGGTGTGATGAGTGTGTGGACATATGGGGTCTGGTGGGTGTGTGGACATAAGGGGTGTGGTGAGTGTGGACATATGGGGTGTGATGAGTGTGTGGACATATGGGGTGTGATGAGTGTGTGGACATATGGGGTGTGGTGAGTGTGGACATATGGGATGTGGTGAGTGTGCTCATATGGGATGTGGTGAGTGTGCTCATATGGGATGTGGTGAGTGTGGACATATGGGATGTGGTGAGTGTGTGGACATATGGGGTGTTATGTGTGTGTGGACATATGGGGTGTGGTGAGTGTGTGGACATATGGGGTGTGGTGAGTGTGTGTGTTTTGGGAGGCTGTGGTATGTTTCTGCTGTGTCTCTTTGTGATATTTTGATCTTTCTAAATCATGGTGCCAAAGACATCAAACAGCACATCCTACTCAGAATTGTCTATCATTATAAAAGTATTCTCTGTTTTGTTGATGTTCTTCTCGGTTTTTGAAAGAAAACTAATAATAATAATTGGGGTATTTGTCGAATCGGGGAAAAAAAACCTACCAACCAACCTACCCAACACTGTCTGGTATGGGTTGGTAAAGGGGAAACAAACAATTTATTAGGGCTGGCCCAATGCTAGAACAAATATACGTACCCAGCCTACTATACCTTTCGGCCGGGTACCAATTGGTACTTATGTGTCGTAATGGAGCACTGACTCAGAAAACCACTTTGGCACAATTTTCGGTACTTTTTTGTAGGTTTCCAATTAATTAAGAGTATACATGCATTAATACATTATTTTTGTCCAAAACAAACATTAAGACCATTTAATATCTACTTTACTACTCATAAGACGTCAAATTCATAATTTGTAGATTTGTCATAAAATTTTTCGTGGAACAGACCATCATATTTATATGTGAAAAAAATAATGTCTCGCTGTGAATTTGATATTTTATACGATTCAGTTTTATTGCCTATTGGGTAAATGATATAAAACATGTATGATAATATTTCTTTGCTCCATTAGTAGTAAAAGGCACCAATTGTAGCTCTAAAGACGATACCATTATCTGTCTGAAAGTCTTTTGAGCTACAATATATTGCAGCTAGCCCAACACATATATCGATACACTTATTTCCAGTTATTATTGGTACATTTTTATCGTGTAGATTAAAACAAGCATACTGAATACACTCCTTATCCCTGACAATAACACCATAAGATTATAAATCAGTGACTTACTAACACTCTCATGCCAACCCTTGTTTACACTCCTTATCCCTGACAATAACACCATAAGACTATAAATCAGTGACTAACTAACACTCTCATGCCACCCCTTGTTTACACTCCTTATCCCTGACAATAACACCATACGACTATAAATCAGTGACTAACTAACACTCTCATGCCACCCCTTGTTTACACTCCTTATCCCTGACAATAACACCATAAGACTATAAATCAGTGACTAACAAACACTCTCATGCCACCCCTTGTTTACACTCCTTATCCCTGACAATAACACCATAAGACTATAAATCAGTGACTTACTAACACTCTCGTGCCACCCCTTGTTTACACTCCTTATCCCTGACAATAACACCATAAGACTATAAATCAGTGACTAACAAACACTCTCATGCCAACCCTTGTTCATTCTGATTTACCAGACTTCCTCCCTTCCTTTACAATCCGTCAGTAGTGAGGGAGTGTGAACAAAGGGAAGGAACCCTAGTAGATCAGAATACCCATTATTTTAGACATGGCAACTAAATGTTCCTCCATTATGTTTCCATGGTAACTGTTATTAAAGCATGTGATATGGCAAATTATAAATTACCCCAATACAAAAAATGATAAAGTTTGAATGAAATTGATAAAAAAGTTAACCATAAGTTAAGGATGTACTCCTCTGAGAAGTCAAAATTTTCTTGTATTAAACTTTTTTTCTCATATAGATTTTTGGAAAGAGGAGTTCATACCATGAAAGAAAATGAAAGAAAAAACATATGTCCGTGTGCTCGTTTTTGAGCTACTGTCACTGAAAGATACCTAGTTGACAAAATATTGGATTTTATGGGAATTTTGCCGTTTTGACCATATACACAAGTATTAAAGCCATAATTTCCTAATGAGGTGTTTGATATGTACTTATGTTTGTAGAATTTATTTTCCAGTAGTTTTCTTTTAAAATATACCAGTTTTGATCAAAAAGACTAATATTTTTTCTCAGAATAACAAGATATGATACCCCTACCCCTTAATTTTGAGCTACAAAATGCACCATTTTCAGTCATTTTTGCCAAATCAAACCCTATATAGAAAAAGTTCTGGTATTAAACTTTTGTTAATATTTTGCATATCAATAGGAAAAGGGTTGTTCTTTCCGAATCAGGCAGAAAAATGGGGGGTCCGTGTGCTTTCTTTTTTGCCCCACTTGAATATTTGTTATTTTTCAGTATTTTAGAGTAAAAATTAAAAGTGCTCAAATTACCATTAAATGTAAAAATAAAGTGAAAACAGTGAATCATTTCATACATTAATGCTCAATATTTTAATTATCACGAACCAAGTAAAGATTTACAGCAAAAATTAGCTCAATACAGCTAAAAATGCTGGTGCAGTGATGATTTAAGTAAAAACAATTTCAGTAAAAAATGGTAAAACTGTGGCTCTACTTGAAGCGAAAAAAGACAAAATTTCAAAATGGCCGCCAAATGGGCCATTTCTTAAAATCCCTGTATAAAAAAATCTGCTCAAGTTAGAACTGTAATTTTTTGACAAAATTTGCAACTGGCAACTTGCTACAGATATTGATAAATTGTATTTGAAAATCTCATAACTTCTTTGATCTTTGTCGAAACGAGACTTCAACGGGACTGAAACCTCAGAAGAATACATCCTTAATGGCCATTTTTACAAACCTATGTATGAGTGACATGGTTATCATAATCAAAATTTTGTCCAAAAACGTTCATGTGCATCTTTCATGGTGCTCAACAATTCCTTGAAGTTTCATTGAAATTAACTCAGAAGGAAGTATTTGGATATTATTTTCTACAAAATCCTGTGTATAATGACCTGGTTACTATACCAATAAAACTTTAGACCAAAAACTGCACCTACACATTGTCCCCAAAATTGCTGCCAAGTTTCATTGAAATTGATCCGGATAGTTTAGGATTTGTCCGGACACAATTTTGGTATGGACAGTTGGACACTGATTCTAGCTAGCCCAAATTCTTTGTAGCTACAAACTATGCTGTGAAATAATCAATGAAGAAAAAAAGTCACTTGAATCCAGACAATGGTTTTCTAAAGCTAGCAATGACCTTGACCTTTACCTGATAATTATGAAAATTGAATGCATTCTATTCTTATAAATATAATGATGCAAGCAATAAAGAAATGAAGTAGTTTTGACAATGACTTTCGATAATGATATAATTCCAGTAACTTTGACCTTTGTAGTTGGCCTTTTGGTCCTAAATCCAATCACAGCCTGTGTTACCTTATAAGTTACAATTGTAGTACAACAAAACCCAGAAATCCCTTCTCAAATTATTATCCGGAACCCAGAGTTTGTCAAAACATTAACTGTTTAAGTAACAGTGATCGACCTTTTGATTACAAATCTAATCCCAGCCTGTGAAGATTACCTTGCAATCTGGAAGGTATATCACTCAAAATTAGAAGATGAGAGACAGTCTATGTAAAGATTCATCAGCTTAAAGGTAAAAACTGTGGTGTTACACAATACACCTTCTAGTAGCAACGAAGTCACACGAAATGGGTCAGCGAAGTTCAAATAATTCAAATTCTTTTATTACTTTACAAAGTACAAAATACAATATTATTACAAAGCAGGCACTTCACTAAAGCAGTGTAGAGAGAACAGGTTACATGTACACATGTATGATAAATACATAGAGAATGGACAGCAATTTCATGGCAATAAATTTCTCCTTATTTGGTTAGCCTCGTAAATGTATTTACTTAACATAGACAAATCTTTCATGTTAGTTGAGCTTAGTAATTGTATCATTTTAAACATAGATGTTTTTTTCCAATAATATAGCTTAGTTCCTTTTGAACGAATATCACGGAAAATTGGACACATAAATAAAAAAGGTATTCATCTTCATCATCACCAGAGTTACAGATTCTGCAGAAACGCTCATTTTGGACAATATTTCTATATCTTCCCAATTCAATATTTAACCAGTGAGCTGATGATCTCAACCTAGTAAGGGCAATTCTATTACCCTTAGAATTTATTTACTCAAATAAAACTGTAATGATAATCCATCAACTAAATGTCTGTACAGGTGACATTTCGGGGAGTTCTCTAGTAAAGCATACATACTTTGGAGCGCATTGTCAAAAATTCTTTACTTAATATATGGCAAATCTACTAAAATAGACCAAGTGAAAAAAATTATCTTTCACAAAAAATACCCAATTAAAAATACTATTACGTCTAGACAACAACATTAACTCCTGGTAAGCTGTGCTAAGAAGACAAATACTACTACTCAAAAGTTAAAACAGTACTTAAAAATCACATTATAATAGTGTGTATACACTAAAGAAAATCTACCTAATTCAAGATATATCATGATATTACATATGAATTTTTTAACACATAAAATCTTTTTACTAAATTCCAGTTGCATCAAAGTTAAACAGAACGACCAGCTTGATAAAACAAACAAAACGACACAGAATTAGAAAACAGGATAACATAATTCAGAAATCAGAACAAGTTATAAAGGACAGAACATGCAAATAAAGAAAATAGATTCAGATCAAAAACAGAACCATGAAACTAATAAAAAAA
>SAYR01018475.1:99310-119807 GCA_004382745.1 Argopecten irradians irradians
TCACCACATGTACCACACCGACAAAAAGAACAAACATGTTCTATAATAATATTTTTTATTTCATTTCAGTAATCCATTAAAAAGCAAATAATTGCCTATTTAAAGGGACAAATCATTCTAAGAGAACATTAAAATTTGTACATATATCGGAAAAAACCCAGTTCTAATGGAATTTAGATCAGTCGGTTTTACTGTGATGTACCTCAAAAACCCATGGTGGTGACATGTGTGTGAAATTTTCAAACTAGCTCGCTGTCCGCCATTACACATTGTGGTCAAACTTCTTGTATGCCGAACCCTGTCCCTTGCTCGTAGAGTAATGCAACTTTTGTCTATAACTGCTCAAATCACTATGACAATAGTTTGTTTACCTTATTAGGTGAATTACCTTGCCTCAAAATCATTTTACCACCTTCGCAGTGGTTATGTAGTTCATTTGTTTAACGTGCGTGACTTTGGCTCGGGTATAGGTACAGCGTCCATATTCTACCTGCTTAAATCGTATTGATCAACGATTTGATATTTCAACGATATAATTAAAATACTTAACAATGATGTGGAATTTGTCAATGTTTAACGTTATTTGTTTTCTTAAGAAAAATATAGAACAATTCATTTATGCCATATCTCACTTCGTGGTAATGTAAAAGAATTAGCCTGAGTGAATTGTCCCTTTAAGAAATTCGAAAATAGCTTCAAACACACTTTTCTTGAAAAAGTAAGTATGCAGCTAGTAACAGGGAGACTGACTAAGCTAGAATGGCTTTAACCTGGCTCGTTTGAAAAAAAAATGACATGTTGTAATACATATTATACGAGAAAGGTAAAGCAAGGTTATAGGTCCAATCTTAAGACAATCTTCCCCACAGGGACCTGGCACGATTTTTTTTAAACTAAGAGTATACGTATATATAGTATACTATAATATATATATGTATACTATTGGTTAAAAAATTTTCGTGCCAGGTCCCTGTTGATCCTCCCATATCTCTGAGGGAGTGCTTTACCTTTCTCATATATTATGTATTACAACATGACAAAAAACAACATAAACAATGAGCCAGGAACCTAATATGCATCAAATCGCTGAATTGTGTGTTCTTTGGTATAATATGTATTGTACCACAGGGATCTGAGAATTAGTTACAGTTTATATGATTATGGACCCACCAGACATGCCCAAAGACCATTTTAGACGTTTTAGAGGCCTAGATAAAAAACCTGTAATTTTTTTCTCATATATAAATTTACTCAATCATATGTAATGTTATAACATGTGATATATTAATCATGTCCAAATCCAAAATACTAAGTATACAGCTATCTGCATATATGATTACTACAGTGCTTAAAAAATATTGTCTGTTTAGGGTTACCTGACAGATCGTATTTTTTACCCCCGACCCTATTTTTTTCCCACATTTTCAATGAAAAAAAAAATAAAATAACAAATCCGGATTTCGATCTTAGACTCTAGTTCCAACCATTACTTTAGAGTAAAAGACACTAAAAAAAATCCTGACCTATTACTGACCCTATTTTTTGCCAATGTAACCAAACAGTTTAATTTTTTTGGCCTAAGATAGATATACATACAGCTTGCCCATATGGAAAGTTGGGATTGTTTCCCTTTGCTTTACAATAGTAAATACAAAAACCTCAATAGTAACAAATGAACATTTATTTCACACTCCCATCTGTCAACATTTACCCCAAAACTATACTGTATAAACTGCAACTAATTCTCAGACCCTGTGTACAGTAGTAGTAGTAGTAGGCCATTTAAAATAAATCCATGCTTAGATACTTTTAATATTAATTAAAAAAATATATAAAAAATAATTGAAGGATAAATCAAAACTTTAAATTTGGATGTATATTAGAAAACACTCGAAGAAAGGATGGGTTTAATATTAACTTATGACGATTTTAGAGTCTCCGCTTTTCCGGCGATTTTATTTCCGGATAAACATTTTTACCTCCAGCAATTAGAATTTCCAAAATGGCGTCGAAGAAGAAACAGAGAAACGTGTTTCACCTGAAGAACATGTGGATTTAGATTTATCTTTAATTGAGGAGTTAGGTGGTGACAAGGTAATAGTGAAAATGGCTACTTATGTAGTATTCATTATTGACAGGTCGCTATTATGTAACCGTCACAACCAATGTCTATCCACGTTTCGATTTGTGAACAACACGTGCAAGCTTAGTTAGTTGAAGGCATTGACTCATTGAAGTTAAATGCACACTTGCCTGATTGCTCACCGGACACGGACACCTTTATAGCAATGTTGTTATTGATATTATTAACATGATATTCTATATAATGAATTAGAGGTTAAATGTGTAATTATGGATGTGATAAATACATATTTTATACTATGAACAATCTTACCATGATGAATCAGCTGTCTACAGAAAGGAAGAGACCGAGAGTTCCAAGACCATCTTCTTCTTTCTATATCCCTAGGGGCAAGATCTTCTTGACAAAGAAGATTACCTGGAGTCCGTGGGGGACTCAAAAATTTAAAACTTTCACCAAATATGGTTATAAAGTTAATTTTTCCATATAGTTGGCGAACTTAATCACATTGTTTATTGTTGTGTAAAACTAGAACATTTATATTCCATAAATAGTACAATGAATTAAACTTTTATTAAAAGGGTATTAGAAGTTGGTGATGATTGTATGATCTTCTGATGATGACTTATATTGATTAACTTTCTTTAGCATGATTTGGAGCTTTTGAAAGGTTTGGACCAAGAGGACAATGAAAGCCTAGAGGGACTGGATAATGAGATGGACATCGGGCCTGTCAAGAAAGATGAGGTATAAAAGACAGTCTCACATTTGTAAAAACTAAAGTGTTCAATAATAGAGTCGTATAAAACATTGCAGACTTGTATATATATTATTAGACAATTTCCCCCCTATGAAACTGCTCTTGATTGTATGCAACTTTTAAAATTGAATAATTGAGCTTATGCGCTACTACATATACACATAATATTATCTCAATTTTTCCCTAAACTTTATATTGGAATATTACATCTAACTCAGGCAGAACACAATCTTTACTTCTAAATTAAATGGTCATGTATTTAAATGATTATTAGTGATTTGATAAGTTATATTTGTTAAAAACTTACATTTTGTGTTTTTTCAGCTGAGGGATTTTATTAAGAATCTTGGCATTAGAAAATATCGAAATGAGAATCAGAGGTTGTATTATGTAAAAAGTATCAGTTACTAAAAGAACAAACAAAAAAATTGAGATCTGATAAATTAATAAATAAATTTCCTCTGCAATATTTGATGAACAATATTTCATCCAAAATGATACCATAAAGAATATTTCAGTTAAATTTTTTTTTCTTGTTTCATGTGAAGGAACAAACGACAGAGAGTGAAAGCTAACCAAAGAAAAGAAGGAAGAAAAAAATAAAAAGTTAAAGACGACTATGCATACTGTCGTTCGTACCAGTTCCACAAAAGGAAAGAACAAGTACAACATCACTTGTACAGCATTCCAGAAGTGTCAAGTCCTCATCTTGCGAGTACACCAAAGGACTGCAAGGTCATCTGTTAATGTATAAACCTCGTGAATACCTGCTGATTCGCCATGGAGTACAGTGGCAAGACAAAGAGGTAAGTCACTTAAACCATGTTGGATATGACATCTTTAAGAGAAAACTAGATAAGTCACTTAAGTCATTTGCCCCTGAAGACACATTTGAGCTCTTTAGTTCAGACAGAATAGTTCATTATGAATTATCAGAGGGTGGATGAGTAAAATCACTTTTTAAATATGGAAGCTTAGGGAGAAATAATTTACTGTGTTTCAGTTTTTTAGGACTTGAAAGCAAAAATTAAAGCACGAGTTTCCTGATGATCTTTGGATTTGATTAAATTGTTTTACAGGACACACTGCCTGGTCTGGATAAAGACACAAGGAGTTTAGATCAGGATTTAGAGAAACAGATGGAGAGTTTTGCATCCAAACTGTTGGCTGATGAGGTCAAAGTTCATACTAACGTAAGTAAAACAAAATTTGAAAAGGCTTGCAAATTGTTCTTCTAATTTCTTTAAAGATGCGCCACCGCCGAAATAGCAAAGGCTTATTTCCATCAATGGTGTCGCGTGAGCATTTTAAGTTGGGATGTTTTCTCACAATTCAGGTAGGCATAGTAAATGGTTCACTCACAATTCAGGTAGGCATAGTAAATGGTTCACTCACTATTCAGGTAGGCATAGTAAATGGTTCACTTACTATTCAGGTAGGCATAGTAAATGGTTCACTTACTATTCAGGTAGGCATAGTAAATGGTTCACTTAATATTCAGGTAGGCACAGTAAATGGTTCCCTCACAATTCAGGTAGGCATATTAAATGGCTTGAAACTTCAGTTATCTCCCTTACAACATATAAACATGTGTTATTATTTTAAGGTGTAAGCTTGGGGTTTGATTTATAAGGGGTAGGGACTTGGTAAGTAATTAATATATACTATATTGTTTTTATGACAAAAGGTAACCTCAATGGTGACGATTTTTACACAAAATCTTACTTTTAACTTTTTTTTTATTACAAAATATTTGCTAGCATATTAATGGTTAAAGGGACAATTCATTCTAAGAGAACATTAAAATTTGTACATATATCGGAAAAAAACCAGTTCTAATGGAATTTAGATCAGTCGGTTTTACTGTGATGTACCTCAAAAACCCATGGTGGTGACATGTGTGTGAAATTTTCAAACTAGCTCGCTGTCCGCCATTACACATTGTGGTCAAACTTCTTGTATGCCGAACCCTGTCCCTTGCTCGTAGAGTAATGCAACTTTTGTCTGTAACTGCTCAAATCACTATGACAATAGTTTGTTTACCTTATTAGGTGAATTACCTTGCCTCAAAATCATTTTACCACCTTCGCAGTGGTTATGTAGTTCATTTGTTTAACGTGCGTGACTTTGGCTCGGGTATAGGTACAGCGTCCATATTCTACCTGCTTAATCGTATTGATCAACGATTTGATATTTCAACGATATTAATTAAAATACTTAACAATGATGTGGAATTTGTCAATGTTTAACGTTATTTGTTTCTTAAGAAAATATAGAACAATTCATTTATGCCATATCTCACTTCGTGGTAATGTAAAAGAATTAGCCTGAGTGAATTGTCCCTTTAAGAAATTCGAAAATAGCTTCAAACACACTTTTCTGAAAAAGTAAGTATGCAGCTAGTAACAGGAGACTGACTAAGCTAGAATGGCTTTAACCTGGCTCGTTTGAAAAAAAATGACATGTTGTAATACATAATATACGAGAAAGGTAAAGCAAGGTTATAGGTCCAATCTTAAGACAATGCTCCCCACAGGGACCTGGCACGATTTTTTTAAACTAAGAGTATACGTATATATAGTATACTATAATATATATATGTATACTATTGGTTAAAAAATTTTCGTGCCAGGTCCCTGTGATCCTCCCATATCTCTGAGGGAGTGCTTTACCTTTCTCATATATTATGTATTACAACATGACATAAAAACAACATAAACAATGAGCCAGGAACCTAATATGCATCAAATCGCTGAATTGTGTGTTCTTTGGTATAATATGTATTGTACCACAGGGATCTGAGAATTAGTTACAGTTTATATGATTATGGACCCACCAGACATGCCCAAAGACCATTTTAGACGTTTTAGAGGCCTAGATAAAAAACCTGTAATTTTTTTCTCATATATAAATTTACTCAATCATATGTAATGTTATAACATGTGATATATTAATACATGTCCAAATCCAAAATACTAAGTATACAGCTATCTGCATATATGATTACTACAGTGCTTAAAAAATATGTCTGTTTAGGGTTACCTGACAGATCGTATTTTTTTACCCCCGACCCTATTTTTTTCCCCACTTTTCAATGAAAATAAAAAATAAAATAACAAATCCGGATTTCGATCTTAGACTCTAGTTCCAACCATTACTTTAGAGTAAAAGACACTAAAAAAAATCCTGACCTATACTGACCCTATTTTTTGCCAATGTAACCAAACAGTTTAATTTTTTTGGCCTAAGATAGATATACATACAGCTTGCCCATATGGAAAGTTGGGATTGTTTCCCTTTGCTTACAATAGTAAATACAAAACCTCAATAGTAACAAATGAACATTTATTTCACACTCCCATCTGTCAACATTTACCCCAAAACTATACTGTATAAACTGCAACTAATTCTCAGACCCCTGTGTACAGTAGTAGTAGTAGTAGGCCATTTAAAATAAATCCATGCTTAGACTACTTTTAATATTAATTAAAATAAATATAAAAAAATAATTGAAGGATAAATCAAAACTTTAAATTTTGGATGTATATTAGAAAACACTCGGAAGAAAGGATGGGTTTAATATTAACTTATGACGATTTTAGAGTCTCCGCTTTTCCGGCGATTTTATTTCCGGATAAACATTTTTACCTCCAGCAATTAGAATTTCCAAAATGGCGTCGAAGAAGAAACAGAAGAAACGTGTTTCACCTGAAGAACATGTGGATTTAGATTTATCTTTAATTGAGGAGTTAGGTGGTGACAAGGTAATAGTGAAAATGGCTACTTATGTAGTATTCATTATTGACAGGTCGCTATATGTAACCGTCACAACCAATGTCTATCCACGTTTCGATTTGTGAACACACGTGCAAGCTTAGTTAGTTGAAGGCATTGACTCATTGAAGTTAAATGCACACTTGCCTGATTGCTCACCGGACACGGACACCTTATAGCAATGTTGTTATTGATATTATTAACATGATATTCTATATAATGAATTAGAGGTTAAATGTGTAATTATGAATGTGATAATACATATTTTATACTATGAACAATCTACCATGATGAATCAGCTGTCTACAGAAAGGAAGAGACCGAGAGTTCCAAGACCATCTTCTTCTTTCTATATCCCTAGGGGCAAGATCTTCTTGACAAAGAAGATTACCTGGAGTCCGTGGGGGACTCAAAAATTTAAAACTTTCACCAAATATGGTTATAAAGTTAATTTTTCCATATAGTTGCGAACTTAATCACATTGTTTATTGTTGTGTAAAACTAGAACATTTATATTTCCATAAATAGTACAATGAATTAAACTTTTATTAAAAGGGTATTAGAAGTTGGTGATGATTGTATGATCTTCTGATGATGACTTATATTTGATTAACTTTCTTTAGCATGATTTGGAGCTTTTGAAAGGTTTGGACCAAGAGGACAATGAAAGCCTAGAGGGACTGGATAATGAGATGGACATCGAGCCTGTCAAGAAAGATGAGGTATAAAGACAGTCTCACATTTGTAAAAACTAAAGTGTTCAATAATAGAGTCGTATAAAACATTGCAGACTTGTATATATATTATTAGACAATTTCCCCCCTATGAAACTGCTCTTGATTGTATGCAACTTTTAAAATTGAATAATTGAGCTTATGCGCTACTACATATACACATAATATTATCTCAATTTTTCCCTAAACTTTATATTGGAATATACATCTAACTCAGGCAGAACACAATCTTTACTTCTAAATTAAATGGTCATGTATTTAAATGATTATTAGTGATTTGATAAGTTATATTTGTTAAAAACTTACATTTTGTGTTTTTTCAGCTGAGGGATTTTATTAAGAATCTTGGCATTAGAAAATATCGAAATGAAATCAGGTTGGTATTATGTAAAAAGTATCAGTTACTAAAAGAACAAACAAAAAAATTGAGATCTGATAAATTAATAAATAAATTTCCTCTGCAATATTTGATGAACAATATTTCATCCAAAATGATACCATAAAGAATATTTCAGTTAAATTTTTTTTTCTTGTTTCAGTGAAGAGGAACAAACGACAGAGAGTGAAAAGCTAACCAAAGAAAAGAAGGAAGAAAAAAATAAAAAGAAGCAAAATGCTGTCGATTCTGTTACACCAGTTCCACAGAAAAAGGAAAGAAACAAGTACAAATCACTTGTACAGCATCCAGAAGTGTCAAGTTCCTCATCTGCGAGTCAACCACAAGGACTGCAAGGTCATCTGTTAATGTATAAACCTCGTGAATACCTGCTGATTCGCCATGGAGTACAGTGGCAAGACAAAGAGGTAAGTCACTTAAACCAATGTTGGATATGACATCTTTAAGAGAAAACTAGATAAGTCACTTAAGTCATTTGCCCCTGAAGACACATTTGAGCTCTTTTAGTTCAGACAGAATAGTTCATTATGAATTATCAGGGGTGGATGAGTAAAATCACTTTTAAATATGGAAGCTTAGGGAGAAATAATTTACTTGTGTTTCAGTTTTGTTAGGACTTGAAAGCAAAAATAAAGCACGAGTTTCCTGATGATCTTTGGATTTGATTAAATTGTTTTACAGGACACACTGCCTGGTCTGGATAAAGACACAAGGAGTTTAGATCAGGATTTAGAGAAACAGATGGAGAGTTTTGCATCCAAACTGTTGGCTGATGAGGTCAAAGTTCATACTAAACGTAAGTAAAACAAAATTTGAAAAAGGCTTGCAAATTGTTCTTCTAATTTCTTTAAAGATGCGCCACCGCCGAAATAGCAAAAGGATTCTCATCATTTGAACATTAGTTGGTGTTTAATCATGTTTATATATGTCTAATAAACACAAAAACAATATAATATTTTTTTCAGAATGCAATGAATTATTTCTAATAATTTTATCTTGAAGTAAAATTAGAAGCTCAATTATCGTAATGGTGTTAAGTAAGTAACTTTTGTAACAGAAGAAAAATACTAAATCGTCTGCTCCTGTTTTTGATAGAGAAAAAATACCATGGTCAGCGGTGGAGCATCTTTAAAGATTTTCATAATTTACCAATGAGTTAAATGAATTATGGCAAGTTATGTAAATTGGTCTATTGTTATCTATGAAACATAAATCCTTTGTAATAAACACTTGTAAACAGCTATTTCTTTACCACAACGTTAACCCACCTCTAAGAATAAAGAAACAATTAAAACCACTGTTGTGCAGTCCATTACAGTGTGATGTTCATTAATTTTCTTTGTGAATAGGATCACTTTATAGATAATAATGGTTTATAGATGATGGATTTTGATGAAACTTCGTTATTCAGCTATAAATAAAAAGAAATGAAATTAAAATTCACTTCGTCTGTGGTAATAGTTAAGCACATATCTGACTCCAGAATGGGAATCTAAGAAGAAGTCTGAATCTGGCTGGATCAAAACTGTGCTGGCATCGGGGACGTTGTCGGATAAGATAGCTGCCCTTACTCTCCTGGTACAGGAATCTCCGATCCACAGCCTCAACAGTCTCGATAGTCTCATCGGCATGGCTAAGAAGAAAGGCAAGAGAGAGTCCATGATGGCTACTGGTAAGGTTTGATAAATATTAGTCCTGTTTGAACTTGAACAGGATAGACAAGACAGACAAATAACGAAAGCATAATTCTTAATTAAAAATTAAAACAGATAACTATAATAACAAATAAATATCTAACTATAATAACAAATAAATATCTACAAAGCATTAACATAATCTTTAGTGTTGATGCCACATCTTTCTTGTATTTCTATACATGGTCTCTGGAGCCATATAATACTTTAGTATCTACCACAGATCCCTCTGCTGACAAACAATTGTATCTACCATTAAGTGCATATTGGACGTTAGAAACTTTCTCCTTTTTCTTATTTTACTAAGCTTAATTCTTGTGGATGAATTAAGCTGGCCTTATGACAGGGAATTTTTAGTTGACCTGGCTATGATTTTATTAACACTGTTGAGAATTACTTATGTACATGTATGTATATATCTGTATCAAATCTGAAGAAGTTAATAATGCATTTCATTTCTCCAACACACCACTTTAGTTTTAGAACAGCCTTAAATATGTTAAGACGATGGAGCTAGTCATTTGAAGCAAATAATACAAAGAACAGAACACCAAAATAACTATTGTCTGTACTACTGTTTACTATATAATTTACTCCACTTTTATACAGATAGTCTTCGAGAGTTATTTACCTCTCACCTACTACCAGAAAACAGGAAACTTCGGCAATTTCATCAGGTGAGTTGATCTATTTACTTTAAAAAGGAATGGATTCATTTCAAGGTACATCTTGTACTTATTATGATTTTAAATGAAAACATTATTTTAATTTCAGTTTGACCTGAATTCTATAGAGGCCACATCAGGAGGGAACAGAGATACTGTTGATAGAAAGTTAATCCTTTGTTGGTTTGAATCCCAGCTAAGGAACAAATACATAGACTTTATCAACGCTTTGGATGTAAGTGGAAGTCTGATATTAGAAAAACTGTGATTGAAATAATTTAGTTCCTGGAGAACCTATTGGTTTTAGAGGGAATGTTTATCATGATAATAGTGTGTTAGTCATGGACAAAACAAATTTTAGATATTTTCAAAAAGCCAGTTGATAAGGTATATTGTCATTAGAAAACACCATCTTAGTCATATGGGTACAGGTACCAGTACTTCCCATTACCTGCTAGTGTCAGCAATAACTCAAATACACTGATGACTGTGAGTGAGAACAATATAGGTGTTTGTGTTTTTTATTGAATAGCATGGAATAAGTAACATTTTTGTAGCTCATATACAAAGTAACATTATCTCTGTAGTAAAACTTCTCATTGCAATCTCCATGAAGTCAATGTGTCTATATATATATATTTTCAGATGATGTCCAAAGATACTATACAAGCAGCCAAGCAAAAAGCAATAAGTAAGTATATATGGATGAAAATGATTGTAAGAAACTCAACCATCCTCAAACAGAGCCATGTTAATGACATTGACAAAAGCTATGACAGTTTCACTATTTATGGTTTTGAGTCTGAATCCTGGGGTTAGCATACAGCCGGAGCTGCCATTTAGGCACTTAACAATGTACAAAAGACATTTTTCAAACTCGTGTGGAATACAGTTGAATAAAATGATGAAAGTAGATTACAGAGTTATGTTTTCTGAGCCAGGATACATCTGTCCTGCAGGTCAGTATTGTTCTTCTATATTACCAAGACTGTAACAATTCATTGGGTGTCATATATCAAGATCTCAATATAGAGTCCTGAGTAATTCCATTAGGAGAAGATTATCCAAAGTCCAAATCAATAACCATCTTCCATGTAAGTATACACAAAAAATTTTGCTGACAGGGTATCTAAATGCTTATCATCAGCATTCCTTTTTATGTTGCATAATTACTAATCTCCAAGTACTGTAAATATCCTCTATGTAATGCTACTTTGATATTTTTCTCCCTGTGAATGAAATCCTTTATGTAATGTTTTATTTTCATTATTATTCTAGGTACTGTATATGAACTGCTAGCAGACAAACCAGAACAGGAACAGGTGAGTTTCACAAAGGGAGATAACTGGATATGTAAAATAAAATATAAAATAAAATAACGCCTTACATTATCTCCAGGAATTGTTGTCTTTGAGATTTAATGTCTTGTATTTGGAATACTCATTAGCATGGTATATGTTTGAAGACTTGTCTTCCACTTTGCCCTCTTAGGTTACTTTAATACTAACACTTTACAGTGAGTTTATTTGTTTGTTTAGCTTTTGTTATCCATGTTGGTGAACAAGTTGGGAGACCCTGACTACAAATTAGCCGCCAAATCTACGCATCTACTTTCCAGACTTGGTGAGTTAATGTAATTATTCTGAATATGTGGAAGGTGTGGCAGAGAAAATAATTTTCAAAAACTATTAAAAATATTAGATTCCTGTGCTTACAGTGGCTTCAGTAATAGATCCATTTATATGCTCTTGTTAACACCAAACTTATAATGTGAGCAGGTAAAGAACAGGAAAAGGTTCCCTAGGACTTGAATATATTAAGTCGCTCACATGAATTATACACATGTAAAACTTTTATGTAAGAAATGATAATGATAAAGGAAAATGATTGAATTGTGAAAGTTGGTTAGCTATGGTATACATCATTTCACAGTATATAATCAAGCCTTGTTCATTCCAAGCTTGATTTTGTGTTTGTAAATGTTGTAGTTGACAAGCATCCGAATATGAAGGCAGTAGTCGTGGCAGAGGTGGAACGTTTATTGTATAGACCTAACATAGCACAGAGAGCACAGTAAGTATATCGTGGTTATATGGACCGAGTAAGTAAATAGGAAAATGTACGCAGTATGGGTTAATCATACACTCGTTATGTCTCTTCAGCTAATGTAAGATTAGTACTATATCTTTTGTACCAGATTACTGCTTCTGTTAGATAGGAATCCTGTGTCAAAGGGAGGTTAGGTCGTCTTAGCTTAGTTCTCTTCAGTCTTGTGTCAAATACCATTAGGTATTTAGGTCCCTGTAATGACATGGAAACAACCTGTTACCAGGGTTACACAATGACAGCCATCGACTTATTAAAATCGTTAATATACCTTTTCTGTGAAAATTATTATTATTTTTGAGCGTTAAATGATACTGAATGCAAAACCTATTTCTAAATTTTGCATTGTCTTAATAACAAAATAGCCATTCCTCATTGGTTGAAGTTCAGGGATTATGCAAGATTTGTTACATCATTGGTTTTGATGGATGTTTGTTTCAGATATTATGGTGTATGCTTCCTGAATCAGCTGATTCTGAGTGACGAGGAATCTGAACTCGCTGTCAAACTTATACGACTCTACTTTTCATTTTTTAAGGTTTGTTTGTCATGTTTCCACAATTTAATCACATTTTCTTTAATTTGCTTGATTTAATCTAATCTCATTTGATCTCATTGTTTGAAAATGATTGATTTTTTTTCCATTGACTTGCTATTATTTTGATCATAGAATATGAACCCATTTTTGATTCACAGGCTTTTGTAAAGAGAGGTGAGGCGGACAGTAAAATGATGAGTGGCCTACTTAGTGGTGTTAACAGAGCATATCCCTACGCCAAAGGTAAATAAATCACTATTTAAAGGGACAATTCACTCAGCTAATTCTTTTACATAACCAAGAAGCAAAATATGGCATAAATGTATCGTTCAACAAGTCTTATGAAACTTATAACATAAAATATCGACAAATTCCACATCATTGTTTATTATTTTAATTGATACTGTTGTAATTACAAATCGTTGATCAATACGATTAAGCAGGTACAATATGTACTCTGTACCCATACCTGAGCCAAAGGCACGCACGCTAAACAAATGAACTATTTAACCACTGAGGAGGTGATAAAAGGATTTTTTAGGCAAGACAATTCACCTTATAAGGTAAGCACACTACTGTCTGAGCGATTTGAGCAGTTCTAGACAAAAGTTGCATTACTCTACGAGCAAGGGACATTGTTCAGCATACAAGATGTTTGACCACAATGTGTAATGGCGGACAGCGAGCGAGTTTGAACATTTCACACGCATTTTACCACTATGGGCTTTTCTGGCATATCACAGCAAAACCGACTGATATAATTTCCATTAGAACTGGGTTTTTCCGATATATGTACAAATTTTAATGTTCTCTTAGACTGAATTGTCCCTTTAACGATAGCCTCTATGTTATTGATCTGTTGTACTTGTATACCCGCAGCGCAGATGCCACCCCCACCCAAAAAAAAATAAAAATAAATTGTGGGTCTTGAAATGTCCTTAGCTGTTAATAATAATGTAAATACAAACATATTTAATAAAAAAAAACATTATAAGACAAAAATATCATTAGTATTACAGTAATTAGAATTATTAATTGTTTTTAGGTGAAGAGCAGTTTATCAGTGAGCAGATGGATACCTTGTATAAAATTGTACATTTGGTGAACTTCAACACAAGTCTACAGGCTCTCATGTTACTGTACCAGGTGATGGATTCAAGGTAATCATACAATTACTTACTTAAAGTGAGGTTACTTTAAAGATTGATCAACCTTTACTTTCTTTAACATTATGCACCATGTTATGAATTCAATGTATTAAAATACAATTACATACTGACTTTTAATGAGGATATTATTAAAATTTATCTACATCCATTGACACTTATGTTACTGTATCAGGCGATGGATTCAAGGTTATCATACAATTACTGACTTTTATTGAGGTTAATATAAAGATTAATCGACCTGTTCAGGCTCTAATGTTACTTACCTGGTCATGAATTCCAGGTTATACAATTACTTACTAGTAATGAGGTTTTTATAAAGATCCATCAACCTCTACAGACTTTCATGTCATGAAATTTCAACTTGTCTCAAGTTTTAATATCTATGATAAATTGGCCTTAGCCATAGACTGAAAGTATACCTAAAAACAAGTACAAAATTAATTTTGTACAAATTAGGGCTATGATGAATCCTCATGTTTGGATAAATTGCTATATTAATAATGTTACAGAAAAAGAAATTAGCACACTCACATTTTAGTGTAAATTTTCTTTCTTTAAAAGAGCTGAAATATGATCATAAATTGTATACTTTATCAGTGGTTTCAAGGCTTAGTAGTTGCAATATCTGTAACAATGTTTTTTACCTAGAGGTTTTTTTTTCATCCACAGCCAGAATGTCTCTGACCGATACTATGTGGCATTATATAAAAAGATGATCGACCCAGCTCTGTGTACGTCTGCTAGACAGGCCATGTTCCTAAATCTTCTCTTCAAAAGTATTAAGAAAGACGTGGCTGAAAGGAGGGTCAAGGTTGGTACTTAATGCTGATATTCAATGAATTTAATGGGATTTATTCTTACACACTTTGATGTGTTGATTGTGTGAACTTCCAATAGTGCTGTCTTGAAGTTTGCGATAAAAATCATGTAAAAAAGAAGAAATTTTAGGGTCAAAAACAAAAAGCTGCTATTAAGTCACTCAGAGATTTTGCAAGAGCTGAACTTGTCTGAATGCTGGTGAGGAGTTAGCTCAAAGGACTTAGAGTGGACTTAAAGAAGGGTTGATCATTGGAGAATGAGATTTGTTTGTAGTCCATCTAGTGGGACCAATTGTTCTGCTACACTGATGAACAGGTTCTGCATCCTTTTGTATTGTTTGTATACTATTATGTAAGATGATATATTGTCTGTATTTTGTTGTAGGCTTTCATTAAGAGACTGCTACAGATCTGTCCATTCCAGTCACCCCAGTTTACCTGTGCTGCCCTTGTCTTACTCGGAGAGATCATCAAAACTCAGCCTCATGCCATCATCACACAACACAAATCCATGGTAAAGTTCTCACGGCACTCTCACCTAACACAAATCTATGTTAAAGTTCTCTTGCCGGATCTATTTATTCTCACTTGACACAAAACTATGATAAGCTGTAAATTCAGGGTCATCAAACCACCTTCCCATATGTCTGTTCACGGAGTGTTTCATCCTGTTTTAGGGTGTTGATGAAAATGATGAAGACGATGATGAAGAGGAACATTTTACTGATCTTCCTGCTCCAGATGAGGATGTGGTCCAAATCAAGCAGAAGGAACCTGAGGATGTGAAGCCAGTAATACCATCGTCATGGATACACAAGTCTATCGGTCAAGGTGAGGTCAGGGATAAGGTTAATCAGGACAGAGTCTTTTAAGGGATTTAGGTCAAGGTCATATTCAGAATGTAGGTGACTGAGGTCAATGAAAACCAAGGTATGTAGGTCAATAAGGTAATGTCAGAGATGTAGGTCAATCAAATTATAGAAAAATATCAGAAATGTAGGTCAGTAAAACTTTAAGCAAAACATATATTATCACATAATTACAACAACATTCATTTTTAAGAATTTCAACTTAAAAATTTGTCGCAAAAAATCCATAAGAGGCAGCCATTTTGTCATGAAATACTCAAAACATGGCATCAAATCTTGGTTTACTGAAGTCAGAATGAATTTCCCCACTGGCACTACCAAAGAAAAGTACTCCAGATGCAAACTCAATTTGCACTCTTCTGATAAGAGAAGTAGCCTTATGAGAAGATCTTCTAGACCAGATCTAGAAGAGCTACAAAGTGATCAGAAGTTTAAAGCTAAAAGTGAAAAAAGGAAAATTGAGTTACAATAATGTAGGCTCTGGTCCATTTACACTAGTGACATGCAAAACTATAAAAGAATTAAAAGTAAAGTCATTGGATAGCAGTCAGCTTATGTGATAAAGTCCTATTTATCCAGTGTTATTTGATTTTAGTACACTATTTCTGACAGAAAATTATTTATTTTTGTAGGTCACAGCATGTTTTACAGTCCATTTGTAAGAAACCCTCTACATTGTCGAGCCGAGCAGGAGTGTATGTGGGAGCTGCAGAAACTGGCTAGGCATTTCCATCCATCTGTCGCTCTGTTCGCCCAAACTCTTCTCAAGGTCAGTAAATAAAGGGGGAAAAAACGTGAAAACATTCACTTTCAGTCATTTATAACACTGGTTGATCCCTGATTAATTTATAGAATGTGAAAAGTAGGTCACTGTGATCTTATTTAAACTTTTTTTTTCCTTTTTTCACATAAGCTAAAATTTACATGTAACTACTTTTCAGAGGTTGAGAAATGTACTGGTCAACTATGATGGTTGAGTCCTTGAGCAAATTCTGTAAGCTAGCCATCAGCTACTATAAATAGATCCTAGACTGACCTTTGTTGCTTGTGGAGAGATAAAGTCAAGAACCAATTAAATAAATAAGTATTATGTTTATAGAGTATGATAGATTTGAGAAACAATATCAAGTATGATAGATTTGAGAAACATTATCTCATTCAGCTGAAGATTATTATAGAGCCAAGAAAGGAAAATCTGATAAATTTTTGAGTGAAGTATAATTATTAGCCGAATGTTCTGTTTCAGGGGGAGCCAATCACGTATGGAGGAGACCCCCTACATGACTTTACCACTATAAGGTTCCTGGAAAGATTTGTGTATAAAAACCCCAAACAACAGCAAAATAGTAAGTTTTTGATGGATTAAGATGGAAACATAGTGATATGTTATGATTCAGTAAGTTTTCTAGAACATCATCTAAAACATTTACAGAATTTTGATACAAAGGAAAATCCAAATAATTTCAAACTTGTTTATAAATACCACCCATAAAGGAAAAAATATGTTCTTTATAGCAAAGTCATATTTGTGTACTTCGGTTGAAATTGGTGATTTTGTACCCCAAGAATTTAATTTTTAAAGCAGGTGGCTATTATACAGAGGTGGCCAGGCAGTTTGTACTGAAAATGTATCGTCACACCTTGTTCTGTCAAACTCTGGTAAAAATCTAGTTAAGTTGATTAAAATGTTTATCCAGTTCTTCTACAATGCATTGTTCCAGTTTATCATTGGGTGGATTGGAGTTACAGGTGGTTTAGATTGAATACATAACATGAAGTCTGTCTCTGCCCAGCAAATGCTTTTATAGAAAAGATTAAATGGAAATGCACTGGGAGTTTAGAAAAGTAAAAATTCAGTGTTGCTGTTCTTTGCATACAAACTGTCAGAAAACAAGTTTTTGTTTAGATATTTTCAGTAGAATAAAAAGTAAAGTTGTGTGTTAATTTCACTGATGTCAATTGTAGTACCTGAAAACTCGGGAATCCTTTCCAAGACGAAGACAAAGAGGAGGGACCCCCTGACTGGGGCGAAGAAGTTTGCAGTTAATAGTAAACATTTCTTAGAGAAGGATGAAAGTGAGATCCCAGTGGAGGAAAAGTTTTTCCATAAGTAAGCTTGATAATATTTGGTAATCATCCTAAACCATGACCAGACAATCCCATCAATATATTTCTTATAAGCTTTGAATCCTGCTTATATCTTCCTGGAACAGAGATGTTTGCATACCAGTATTTCATATTATTTTGAAAAAAAAAAAATTGTATGTGTGCACATAGTGTTACCATTGTCCACCCTGTCCCACCCAGCTTTGATATACAGCTGTATGGAGGAAGGGGCATTTATATCCTATAGTCATATTTCTACTGTTGAACTTTCAATAACCAAGTTTTGGATTATTTTCAGGTATTTTACCCAGAAGGAGGCTCTGAGTGGCAAGGTGACGAAAGCGGCAGATGATAGTGACGATGATGGTAGTGTTTGTGATGAGGACTTTGACGCCTACCTCGGTAAGGTTCAACAGAATAACTTTTCCAGCATTGATACTTACACACATTTCAAACTAAATATATTCTCTAAATTTCACAATTATCATGAATAATGCTTCTAAAGTGAGCTCAACTATCAACCGTGTCCTTCTTTAAAACAAACTAGGTCACAGTTACTATAAATAGAAATTATAGCGACTCTTTCTATTCGTATGATGATAGACTGAACCATAAAGATAGAAAATTGTGTGTAGATAAAGCTTTGACTGATGGAAGAAATCTACATGACATTTTATTTCTGACAGATATTGATGTCTGTTTTGTTTACAGATAAATATGAACAGGAGTTGGACGGTGCCGACCAAATGAACTTTGACTTCTCTGATGTAGACTTTGCAGCGTAATTATTATTAAGTTATTTCAAAGATATTTACTTCCTGAAGAAATCAATTTAAATTTCTTTCTTGATGTAAAGTAAATAAAAACTAGATAAAAAAAGATTATTCACTATCAGCAAATTATTATAGTATCTTGAAAGATAGACTTAATAGTTTTCTTCCAGATTTAAAATGGAGGTTTTACAATAATTTTACTGGTATCAAGTTATGTTTTATTTTATTTTGAGAAGTATGATTATATAACGCTGGTATTTGTGGCTATGACAGATCAATGGGAAAGAAACCAAAGAAGAAACGAAAGCAAGAAGAGGAAGATGATGAAGATGATGATGAAGATGACTTTGATAATTTGTCTGATGAGGAAATGGACTTTGATGATGATGATTTCAAAGCAGAATTCGAGGATTTTGATAATGATGGTGATATTGATGATGATGAAAATGAAGAATTAGAGCTTGATGAAGATGAAATGGCTGATGATGATGACGATGATGATAATGATGACCAGGAAGATTTTAACGAGGAAGACATAGAATTTTCTGATGAAGGTAAATTATTATACCTCCGCAACTAAGTTAAGGGGTTATACTAGAATCTGGTTGCCTGGCTGTTCGTCTGTTCATCTGTCTTTAGACACAACTGTGTCCGGCGAACTCCTCCTAAACTTCTTTACAAATTTTGATAAAATTTGGTACACAGAACCCTGACATAAAGGGCAGTTGAGTAAACTATATACAGGGTTCTGCAATGTCCCCTATTAATGGAGTTGGAAGTATTAATTGTCCACTCTGGCGACAGATTTAGTTATCATCTGTTTTAGTGACTATAGACACAAATCTCAACATTGAAAGTACATTGTCTGTATGTCAATATACTTTGTTATGAGTTGTCAAAGTTTTTCATGCCAGAAGTAAACCTTTACTTTTATTTTAACATCGAGGGAAATAGAGTTCCCTGTCATTTCACTTGTAGTAATATAATAAACCCTTTTCTGATCAAGATGCAAAACTTCATGGAGTAAAGCTAGATTAACATTATAGTTATTATGGTGATGGAACTGTAATATTTAAAGTAATGATAGACAAATTAAATATATTAAATAAATTGAATGCTACACATGCACAACAACTGTTTTAAAAGGCAGAATTGTCCTCTTGTAGGGAAGAAACTTGCAGAAATGGGAAGGTTATTTTCACAGATGGTACAATAACAATTTGGCATGTTTCTTGTAGATGAGTTTGCAGAACCTCAGCCCAAATCCAAGAAGAGACAAGGTGATGGAGATCTGATGGTCTCACCAAGGAAAAAATCCAAAGGGTAAACTTGTTTTAAACACGGATTAAAATCTTTTTATTTTTACATGCTTTTTTCCTGATGGTTCTCTCATTCTTTAGCATTTGCTGGATCAGCTTATGTTTAGGGGCTTTCTGTATGAATTTTAGGTGTTGCCAGATATCTTTAAAAAAAATTGTTATGATCCAATGACATGAAAAGTGTAATATTTGTCTCATCCCATTCCATGTTCCATTTTACCCACACCCTGATTTTTAGCCCACCATTATCAGATGGTGGGCTATTCAAATCGCCCTGCGTCTGTGGTCCGTCGTCCGTCGTCCGTCCGTAAACAATGCTTGTTATCACTATTTCTTAAAATCTGCTGCAGGGATTTTGTTCAAACTTCACATGGAGGGTCCCCTTGGTCCATACTTGTGCCATACAGATTTTGAGGCTGATCGGAAAAACAAGATGGCCGCACAGGCAGCCATCTTTGAATTTGGCAGTTGAAGTTTGTTATCAATATTTCTTGAGAACTACTGAAGGGATTTTGTTCAAACTTCACATGGAGGTTACCCCTAGTCCCTAGTTATGCCATACAGATTTTGAGGCTGATCGGAAAAAGAAGATGGCCACCAGGCAGCCATCTTTGATTTTGGCAGTTGAAGTTTGTTATCGATATTTCTTGAGAACTACTGAAGGGATTTTGTTCAAACTTCATATGGAGGTT
>SAYR01018475.1:119817-145463 GCA_004382745.1 Argopecten irradians irradians
ATTTGCGTAAGACATTTGATGAGTGTAGTTTGGTTTTAATTGATTTTCAAAATGTGCTGTTAATTGAGCAGTAATGTAAAAATATGTCAGTCGCTTTCCACTTAAGCTGGTTATATGAATGAGTTTTGGATAGGGTGTATGAACATGATTTACAAAGGAAGGCTCAAGTCAATGACCCTCGAACTAACGGAGTGTCAACCAATGCGTACGATGTATTCTTGAGCCCGGGACATCCCCGGAGTATTAAGCGCGCGCATAGAATTCTGGGGCGTAACACTTACAACGCTTCTTTGTCCGTCTATGTCGAATATGACACTCGTCTTCGGTGCCATGTTCCCCGTTATCAGCGTGTGGGTCAGGCTTGGAGATCCATCGGACTTAGCGCTACACAGGTTTTACTGGAAGGTTGCTGGTATGTGGGTCAGATAGTCAAATATGACGAAGTGCGATTATCAAGACGTCGCGTTGGTGTCTCTGTGTTGTTAATAAAATTGCATCTAATTCTACTAACTTGCTAGTATCTGTACTAATTATGCCGAGTAAATATTAAATGTAAATGTTTGAAATTTGTCTATTAAATATGCTCAGAGAGTTATATCAAATAAGATATGATATCTCGCTGTATCATCCTATAGCTATTTATATTCCTCGTTTTCCTATGTTCTGCTCTCTTATTCAATAAGGACAGACGCAGTGACTTGCTATATATGTGTAGCAACTTAAGATATATGATGGGCATTCGCGTAATACCGTATAGTTGTTTATGAATGTATTTGTCGTTAGGTTCGACTGAGTGTGATTGTATTGAGTCCATTCGTGACGGTCGTGTTCCTAACAGTAATCTTGTACCCATATCACTATATTATGTGTTCGCTAAGATTCAGTGTCATTCGTATGATTACGATGTCTCTATTACCGTGGGACAATGTTCATAGTCGTTCCTGATAAGGCTGAGACGTCAGGCTATGCTCATGGTGAGATGGCGATTAGTGTGAATTTGTCAGCTATTAATAAGGTCATCTCCATTATTTCTATCGAAGCAGCTATTATATATGACTACATGGTAATGTTTATTGATTGCTCGATATCTCATTATATAATTACAAATATTCTGTTATTTATTGTCATAAATATTTATTTTCGAGGTCCTATTTGTGTGTGGTTGAGCTTGAACTCCGTTTCCTCGTTTGGTTTAGTATTGAAAAACTAAATTTATTTGTGTTTGTCTGTTCTTATTTCATTTGATCAAGTCTATTGTAATCGGACATATTTACAGATAGATCTAATTTGGTTTAATACTCGTACCTTGTTTGTAATCCTACGATATGGATTTTATCATTGTATCGTTGTTGGACGATTGGTATAAGGTCATATCCAACGATGGAAACAAAATTATGGGCGCAGACATTATAGCGCCAAAACATAGGAATCAGCTTAATCATAATGATTTTTCGACGAAACAAGTTAGTCAAACCCATATTACAGCGCCTAATCAAGTATCCAGCAACGAAATCTCCTGGGTGAAGGTTGTATTCGTGAACTCGTGGCATTAGATTTCTTTAACGAGATAACTCCAATGGGACACCTAGAAGCCACATGGTTGAAGAAGAATGTAAACGGGTTTATCTCTCAATCTTAAAGGAGGGAGGGATTCAAACAAAAGGGAAGCGATTGGATTACTGTCGGCACGCTCAAACAGTGAAATTAATGTTAATATTATTCTTATTATACGATCTTTATTTTTTATAAAGGCCCAATTGAGCTAGTACTTCGTTACTCCAAAGTTCAATTTGAATAGATTTAGAAAAGGTGGGTTTATTTTAAAATGATCTAAAGCAACTATTAATTTTTAGCTTCGGCGCTCGGAGATAAGAATATATAAAACGGTTTTTAGCAGATTAAAAATGATAGTATGAACTAGTTCATGTTATGTTTTGAAACAATGTAGGCATGTTTAACCACATTGTAGCTAATATAGTAATATTAATCTATAAACGATGATTTGGTCATAAGTTTACCGGGCACTTTAGTTCCTCGTTATGAGCGAACGGGGATTACTTTACGTACTTGGGAATGCACTATTGAAACCAAATACACTAGGAGGTTGTTCTTTTGGGCCGAGAAATATCGTTCCGCTAAAATTCGAGTGAAAAGGGGCTACGTGCTTTATTATTAAATAAACCACATCCTCCTTGGATCAAGTAGTGGATAGCGTAAGGTATCTTTCAGGTTGAACTACATTATAGGTAATGATAATTCATAACAAATATTCTAGGTCACCTACTTGAATCAACTTGCGAGCCGGTAGCCACTTGGCGGGACTGGAGTCGTCCAAAGTTTGCTATACTGAAGTGTAGTTGTGCAAATTATGTGAGTAAAGACATTAGTGTGCCTATCTTCTTCACTACTGTACAATCCAACCCGAATTATCAGTATTTGATCGATCTTTTTGGGATTTGACTTAAGTTTCGCGGTATTAGAAAGTTGGCCACGATAATATTTTGAGGGGTACACCCCTATGAGCGCAATGGCTTAAAAGAACAGGAGGACGACATCGTCCGTGCGTAAAAATGGTCTTCTTTGAGATTTGAGTGTGACCAAAATATTGCGCGCATGCCGTAATATCAGTAGAAAATATAACCAATTCTACCCATGTATGGAAGATACTGTTAAAGGTCGCTAGTCAAGAGTTAAAAAACTCAAAAACATTAGATATAAATGTGAGAATATCACAATTTTATGTCACTTTGTTTATCTGTGGGGCTAGGTGTAATGGAGGACATCCCGCCGTCTCTAGGAAATGAATTTAAGTCATAGATGAACGTGAACCATATTAACAGCACAAGTACAAATGTACTGATCTAGGAGAAGAGCAGGGTATTTCGGAGTTTTGTACTCATCATCAGACATTGTCTAGGACGAGACTCATGGTAGGTTGGGTCTATAATCGCGCTCGCCCTTTTTCTTGTGGCAAGCGGAAAAGAGGGATGTCGTCAGAATTGCAACGCACATTTGCATCAGCCTCCTATGCAGAATAACAGTTATTTGTTTCTAAACCACGCACTTTAGATAGTTTTTCTATAACCGAGAATGTGAGTCTTTTTTGTTTTGATGGAGTAGGGTACTACCTGGACCGGAATGTGTCAAGAACACTGTTGAAAGTCAGAGAAGAGAAAATTCACAGAGACAGTTAGTAGAAAAAATCGACAGATATCCTTCAACTTCCTTTTAGGCTGGATTGGGTGGCAAATATTCCAAACATCTTATACAGACGGTTTGGCACATCAACGCGATTTTCCATTGAAGAGTTTACTTGGCGATTTATTTAGCTTGTCCAGGTTGCATTGGCGAAACCTTTGAACCATGTTAAGGGATACGCAGCCATACAGTAATCGTCGACAGTCCAGTAGGGAATCGGCGCAGCATATGCAGCAGGAGTATTTCAAGTAGATAGATGTGCAGTCAGGGTCATGAATATCGAAAGTTATTCAAGACATTTTAACTACAGGGCAACGAGGGTGGCACCCATTTGTGCGTGATTGGCAACTGCTATGTATCCCTATTTGTAGGTGGGCCATCGGGGCTAATTGGCCAAGTAGAACCGCCAACACGATAAGGAGGGAGGTCGGAAAGAAAACTTAAAGGAAATTCTGTCTTTGGTTTTGAGCCGTGAATAATAAAAGAGAGTTAATATTGTTATCTATGAAAAAGCACTAGATCAATGAAAATACAAATTTCGACCTTATTATGATAAAGATAGAGATATTAACATCCAAGGGAGTGAAAGAAAATCAACTAAAAAAACAAAATTCCTTATGAATAGAATCAAATTATTAAAGAGCGAGAGGAAAGAGTTAAATTCTTAAAAGAAAATGTAATGAATATCGCATAAAAAAAAAGACTAAAAAATTTAAGGGCAAAGTAAACATTGCGTCAATAGTTAGCCTCAAGGCGTCGCTATTTAACATGTACGACTCCGTAGGGCATCCAAACACTCATCTAAGGACTGGCTATCAGGAGGTCCTGCAGATTTCAGAATTGTCTTTCACCATATGATCAACCTTTGTTATTATGGGTACTCACACTTGAGAGAGGGTTAACTGGGTTTAAGAATACCATGAATAGTATAAGCACTCTTGTATCACCAGACGCCTTGATAAGACTTTATGGATTCATGGGTATTCTCCCCTATACGAATACCATATCCAAGCCCAGTTCATTAAGTAAACTAAAAGTGTCAGCTTTATATGTATTCCTACCCGCAGCCTCATAAAACTCAATATGTCGTTTATGTATACTGGGAGTATTTTGGCTGTATATTGTGCTGGGGATCTATAATCGAAGTGTGCCTAGCCTACGTCCATGGACTAAGGAACAAAGATTGATCATATTTATGTGCAGCTAGAGGGTCCCCAATCGCTTACTCCAAGAAGTTTATAACCGGTGTATTCTAAGCTAGTCATTATATTAGAAGTATTTATATGTATGTAATCATTTAGCCTAAGCTCCCTTATCAGGATGTTCTGAATATGTGTACCCTGCGCTATTACTACACACATATAAGCCCCACGTCCACTAACCTCAATGTTTATATTGTATATACTAAGAATGACGTACCTAGATCGACGTTGAGCAAGTGACTGGAAACATAGTTGATAACAATAATTCTATTTGTGGCGATCTTTGGTGAGGCCAGTTGGAGTTCGGTACGGTATCACTCCTCATCTTTTCTCCCAGTGCGCTGTAATCCGGATCTTACATTCTCTCAAATTGGCTCAGTCTGTATGATATGTTAGAGAGGTGTTATCCCACCTTTGGGGGGCCACGATGTTATGTTGAGCATCGGCGTACCCACCGAAATTTGCCTCAGGTTTTTTTGACACATCGGTGAAAACAAGCCACTCGCCGCCAAGTCGTCAACAATCTTGGGACTTTCCTCCTGTTTAAATCAATTGTATCGTTAAATCAGTTGTGTCTTAAATGTGCATAGTTTGAATTTACTCGCCCACTGCTGTTTGTACCAACAGTGGGCACCCGTCACATAGACATAAGTAGAACACGTTCTGGCGACAACAGGCAATGCAATATTCATCTCTTGTCCTTGCACAGGTCTTCAATCATACACCTCGTACCGGCTTTCGTCGATCCCTTGACAGAGGGGAACTTGTATATGGATGTGATCGGACAACATATGTATTTCTTATTTGAGGAGACCGTGTCGGGTTAAAACTTAAAGATGGCCGCCGGCAGCTCAATCTTGGGATTCTTGTGTATAATTTTCAAAGTTGTTATTCGCTATTTCTTCAGAAAGTAGTGAGCACAGGATATCTTGTGCATCAAAATTCTATTGAGTAAGTTCCTAGTGGCCACTCTTAGTTGATGCCCATCACTTGAGTGATTTGGACACCGATCGTCAACAAAAAGTTGTCTTCTGCAGGCAGCATCTGTGATTTATGTTCAAAGTTTTATTCGAGCTAATTTCTCAGAAAGTAGTTGAAATGGATTATTTACTCAATTTCACATCTACGGTTCCCCTAGACTATCCAAATAATTGTGCTAAATCTTTGGTGAGTGTAGGGTGACAAGATTGATGAACCTCAAGAAGCTGACAGGACTCATTCTATGAGATGATCTCTGAAATAAGTTTGAAGTTTGTTACCAGACTATTTCTCAAAAAGGTAATCTGAAGCGATCTGTCCTAAATATTTTAATCTAAAGTATGTTTTTTATATAGTAACTTATTGTGAATTTTGAAAAAGGTGTACTTTTTATAAAAAAGGTACAATAGAAAGGAGGAAAATACTCAATCTTCTTTTGTACATAAGAGAATATAGATCATTCTTTGGTGGGCGCAAGAATCCCTCTTATTTATTCGGGGGGGGGGGGGTGGGGGAAGGAGTACATTAAGTTGTGATATATATCTACTGTTGGTAGATGCTTTGTTAGTATTTGCAAAAAACTTTCAATCAGTTTCATAAGAGTATTTACTGTTCGTTTTGTTATGTTATTATATAAGTTTCTCCTGTATTTTTCCAATGCTCAATAAAGGATTAACCAGTATATTGGCTCTCTGCAAGATCGAAATGGTGAAGTATAAATATGGTTTCTCATTTATTTACCCCAACACACATATTGAAATCTTCCAACTCTAATGCTAGAAAGGTTTTATCATAAAATTTCAGGTGTGATTGCATTGCAACAGAAGATGTATATCTGAGTGTACATTAGCAAGTGAATCTGAGAATAAACAACTTGAATTAATTCGATTCCTTAATTTATGACAAAATCTGCAGTAATTTAATAAATGATATACTATTTATATATAAAAAATATATTGATTATAAATCTATACGCTAACCACTTTTCTAGTTCTCGCATCTTCTCGATGAGACTGGAGCCTCCAAGCTGGATATGACCACATCACAAGCTGTATCTAACAGGGAGAATGCTAGTAAGTTTTCACTATACAACTGTATTACACCATATAAGGGCTCACTGGGGTCTGCAATGACCATTTAATTAGTTATAACCTGTAACAAGTTCTCATATATTACCACAAGTCCTTTGGGTTACAAGTTCGAAATAAACATGGAGCAGTTGCCAGGTACTGACCATAGGTTGGTGGTTTTTATGTGGATACTCTGGATTTCCTCCATCTACTGAACCTGACAAACTTTCATATGATCCTGACTGTTAATAGGATGTAAAACAAAGTTAATTCAAACCTTGTCATTGTTTAGTATTAAAAAGGTGCCAGACATTTCACCTTATATTCTCTGTTGACCCAAACATGATTTAAATAATTGATCTACAGAACTATTTTTGTTGTCCTAACATTAAAGATGCTCCACCACCGACAAATGGTATTTTTTCACTCTCAAAGACAGGAACAGACGATTTCTTTTTTTTCTTCAGTTACAAAAGTTACTTACTTTACACCATTACCACCATTGGAAAGTTTGAGCTTCTAATTTTACTTGAAGTTAAAAATATGAAAAATTAATTGCATCCCGAAAAAAATTCCATTGCACTATATCCTGTATGGAATGAAATACTGATTGCGCATGCACCAAAGGCAAAACGAAATATTTTATATTATTTTTTTGTGTTATTTAGACATATATATACACAATAATACACCAATTATTGTTCAAATAATGAATATCATTTATGCTATGTCGGCGGTGGAGCATCTTTAAGGATATTAAAACTAAGGCAGATGTAACACAATTAACTTTAAAATATGTCATTATCGCTTAATGTCTAAAACAAAAAATAATTTTGCAGGCGAGAAACAGTTGCTATGGGAAATGAAAAGAGAGAGGAAGATGTCGGGAAAGGATAACAGAAGGAACTTTAAGAACAGGTCCAAGAAACCAATTAAACTGTCCACACACCAGTTTAAAGGGAAATCTAAAGGGACTCAGCGGTTTGGTGGTAAAAAGGGAAAGGCTGGCCGCAAGTGATTGTAATGGGATGTTAAACAAAGTCAAACACACCAAAACATTCTCTAGTGTATGTCTATAGGGAAACTTACACATATTGACTGACTGGACTTGAATTTTGCACAGAAGATTGTAGCTAAGACATAAGAGCCAAACTATTTGTTATGGCTGTCATATAAAGTCATCCAATGAGACCCAACAGTGGTATCACCCCTGAAATCACATGATAAACTGTTCCAGCCATAGAACTAGGAGATTTTAAACCTGCTGATAGGGGTGAATGAGCTTAAAAACATGTGATGTACTACTGCAAACTGATGTACAGCTAATCGACATTGTTACTGATGAATAGTGGCTTTGTTTTTATGTCCATCAGAGTTTCTAGCAACTTTAAAAGCATGAAGTGTAATAAAATTATTACAAAGACAGATTCGTGTATTCTCATTTTTTTTAAAATCCTTACTTATTTGGTTAACATTTTGCTTCTTGGGATTCAGACCCATGCAATGTGATTTGCAGAGTAGCATAACTGAAACGGACTCCAGATTGATACAAGTTTCTGAAGTGAAACTTAAAGATGCTATACCGCCTATTGTAATGACTGATAATTTTTATCTATTGAATACAGCAGATGAATTTAGTATTTTTCTTCAGAATCGAAAGTTACTTACTTTACTCTACTACCATCATTGTAACGTTGAGCTACCTCAATATAAATGTATTTAAAGAAATTAATTGCATCCAGAAACAAGAGGCCCAGAGGGCCTGTATCGCTCACCTGGTTTGTAATGCCAAGTAATGTTCTGAATACAGGTTCATTGTTTCTTTTCTGAAGGAATTTTAATATTAACCTCTAAATCCCCTATTGGGCCCCACCCCTCCTGCCCCCAGGGGGTCAGAGCCAAAATTTATACAAGTTCTGTTCCCCTTCCCCCAAGGATGTTTGTGGCCAAAATTTGGTTACAATCCATGCAGAACTCTAGGACAAGTAGCGATTTATAGGATTTACCTCTATTTCCCCTATTGGGCCCCGCCCCTCCTGCCCCAGGGGGGTCAGAGCCAAAATTTATACAAGTTCTGTTCGCCCTCCCCCAAGGATGATTGTGGCCAAATTTGGTTACAATCCATGCAGAACTCTATGACTAGTAGCGATTTAAAGGAAATGTTGACGGACGGACGGACGACGGACGCCGCGCCATGACATAAGCTCACCGGCCCTTCGGGCCAGGTGAGCTAAAAATATCAATGAAACTACGCCCTATATCGAATATATTATTTTATTAATATATTCCATTTAGGGTATAGTGTCATTGATAATTTTTTGGGATGCAATTAATTATTCTAAATGATCTGTCGGTGGTGGAGCATCTTTAGGTCTTCCGAGTTGAGGGTGGTTCATTAACAATTGATATGCCCGTCATGGGGGAGCGGAGGGGAGGGTGTTTGTTGGTTCTCATAGTGTTATAGTGTGTAACCCTTATCCCGTCACATTAAATATCCATTTATCATGTCTTGCAGACATTCGTTGAATCATGAAATATGAAATGCATTTTTGATGTGATAAGTCACTGAATATGTATATAAAATTGGAGCCAGGTAGGTTAAGGGCGTCTACATTATAGTCCATAAAATAACAATAGTACTATTATCAATCCCTTCCTGTAATAGAGGGATAAGAAACAAGAATAATTCCAAAAATATACAGTATTTTATTGAAGTCGAGATCGAAGATTAATACACAGTAATAACAGTCTTCTAACACAACAATATATCTCTGATCAAGTCTACTATCCATATAGCCAGCATATATCGGAGTTGCTTCCCTTCTCTTAAAACAGCCAGATAAAATTGTGATTACACATTTGGTTTGTCGTGAGAATGGTATTTTGGAGTGGATGCATATCCTATGAAATTCATTACTTATGATGTTCATTGCATTTCTCAATAATTTCAAAATATATCTATGTAACATGTACCTATTATAAACAACAATTTTTAAATTGCCATAAATGCCACTTGCTCAAATGTTATTTTTTTTAACAAACTTATAAATTTGTTTTGATTCTAATCTCATTCCTTCGTGTTATTGGGACATCAGTTTATTCAAAACCTTTGTCAGAAAGATGATGATCTGTAGCTAAAAGCAACAGATCAATAAAAACTGTTTTGGCAACATTGAAAACATTCATAGATGCAAGTCCAGAAATACTGCTGCTCAATAATACTTGTCTTACTAAAGGAAAGCTACTCCTAAAGAATTACATGTACATGCTTCTGTAGAGTACTATAAACTACAGGGACTTGTTACAAATTTCAATATATACTGCATATATGTATTATAGTGTACTCTATATATAATATTAAATGTTGATTGGAAATTTGTGCCAAGTTCCTGTGCGATAAACCAACTTCTCATGTAATATTTGCTTTAGATCTACACACATTTTATATCACACACATAACACATCTACTAACACATGTATATCACACACATAACACATCTACTAACACATGTGTTTAATCAAACTTAACATATAACAACATTAACTTTTACAACAAACTCCGTCCACACTTCATATTGTGTCTCTGAAATAGGTGTATTGGGTATGTAACATTTATAACATGCATATATTTATGTCTATAGGATCCTAAATGAGCGTTCAATTCACACAACATTTTATCATACGAGGCTGAAATAAAGCTTTCGCGCTTTGGTGAACACAAATGAAAGATATCTTTGTCTCACGAATCAGAAATTCCATATTAAGACAGATTTTCAATTAAATCTTTGTTGAAAACAAATAACAAAAGTAGCTGTTTTCGGCCTTTTCCATTAACAGATTCCAAATCAATGTCATATTATTATGGTGATGTATGTAAAAGATATTACATATGAAAATTCATTGGGTAATAGGTAGATTATTGGGATGAATATACATACCATCTTACTATGCTTTTCGGACAAGTACAAAATGGTCCGTATTGACTATAGTGGAGCGCTACCTCAGTGAATCACTTGGGTATAAATTTCTGCATTATTTTTTGATTGAAATTATTTTATGGATTTAGATTTTTGTCCTTAATGTACATATGGCGATCTTGCCTAATATATACCAGGTGTCTACCTTACCAATCATGAGACATCAATATCATATCATTAGATATACTCAACACTTTTCATTTGAAAATATTTTGCATATTTCGAAAACCAAATGATATCTGGCTGTAATTTTCATCTTTAATACATTGCCTCATTGGTAAAGGAAATAAAACTGGTCTGATAAAATGTATACAAATGTGTAAATAACTTGTATTTTTTTTTAACTTTGCTCCACTAGCAGTCATAGGTACCTAAAGACGACACCATTATCTGTTTAAAAGTCTTTTGAGCTACAATATATTTTCAGCAAGCAGATTATGTGATTTATTACAAATATTGCTTTAATAATATTAACTAAATTAAGGAAGATGTACAAAACACATAAATGTATAAAGATTATGCATGTTCACTTTACATTGAATTTATTTTAGTCAATAATTGTAAGTTAACCCCTTGTCTGCTTTGGCTAAATTATTTTATAATTTGTTAACACTGAACTTAAAAGTATATATAATATATATACCTTGGTAAAGTATGAATGAATCTTTACTTTGTGATACACGGGAATTAAAATTGTCAAAAAATGTTAGCATATAGTTCAGAGAACACGGTTTGAGAGAAAAGATTTCAAGTGTAGTACAAGGTCATCTGATATACTTGTAATGCAGTTATGGTTTTTAGAAGAACATATTTCTATTTAAACTTTTGACAATATGACAGAACTCAAAATTCTTGCAAAACCCCTTTGAAATATTTTCAAAAAGTCTGTCTCAACACTTCAGAAAACTACAGTGTTCTCTTAAATAACTTCTTTTGGGGAAAACTGATTTTTTTTTTCTCCAAATCTCTTATTTCCCAGCAGTTCAAGCTTTATTAAAAGGTTTCTATTCTCATGAAATAAGTAAGAAATCAGAACATCTTTCCATATACAGAACAAAATGATTTTCTTGTTTGGAGTCCATTATTTTTCCACTATACAGGTTCAGTGTACATTCACAATCACTTTATGTCATGTATCGTAATCATCATCCTCTTGTTTAGAAGGAGCCGAGGGCATGAAGGATGCTAGGGAGGCGAGACTCCCCGTCGCTCCCAACATGGCCGAGGTGCCAGGCACAGCTTTAAAGGGGGCAAGTCCTGAGGGGGGTAGACAAGGCATCCTCATGGGGGACACACTAGGGGGCATATAAGGAGCACTCTGTCCTGGTTCACAACTTGAACTTTGACCTTGATCACAGGTGGAACTTGAATTGTTTGCCTCCTCCTTCATGCATAGATTAATTGGTTGTGATCTGGAAAGCAAATCAAATTACTTATTGTTATAAACATTACCGGTATATTAAAAGATCATAATGTAGCAAAATTTGAATGAGACAAGAGGCCAAGAGGGTATGTATGGCTCACCTGGTTTAATTTAGTAATACACTGACTTGGTTTAGAACCATTATCTGACAAAATAATCCATTTGCTACATGAAAAATATATAAACTTACACATTAGTATCCATATTTTGGCTGTGTGTATTATAGGTGGGGATTTGGGGGTAGGGAGACGCCAGCGGTTGTGGTAGTGCTATTGGCTGAGGAGGTGAGGCCATCATCACAGAGGGATGGGGAGTCGCCCCAGATGTAGACGCCTCGTACAGACGACTCGGATCATTGTTACACTCTTCGTCTGTCTCTGTACTCTCATCATCCTCTTCTTCCTGCAAGTGTAAGTTGTATGTATAATTCCATATAAATGTCTCTATTTTCATTTTATTTTTAAACCATAGACCTTATCTATCAGATATATCATAGTCCAATGGCCGTAACGATCAGCTGATCATGAGCTTGTAAACATTAAAGACAAAATAATTGGTCCTTTTTTTTCGTCCAGCCAATGACAGGTCTACTAGAATGATACTTACAGCCTCAGAGCTTTCTGATGATGTCTTCTTCTTTCTTCTTTTTATATTTTTATCCTTTTCTTTTCTTTGTCTACAATTAATATCATGTATTTATCAGGTATTAACCTACAACTTATTATATTTGGTTCGAACAATATTCAAATTATCTCACAAACACATGGCCAATCATCTTTTTATAGGGTTGTGTTATACTTCAGATGACAATGCTAATCACATAGCCTTTAATTTCAGTTTAAAACTAATGAAAGTTACTGTTATTTCATGACATAAGAAGCTACTGATAGAAAAAGTGTTGTCAATTTGTCAGGTTGAAAATGCTGCTTATAATCCTTCTCCTGACCTCCAGCATAATTCTGAAATGTTAGTAGGTATATACGAACCTTGTAAATGTATGCTTTAGATATAGATACCTTACCTAGGAGCATAAGTTCTTTTATGGTTGGTGGAAGATTCTGTTTCTTCCTCAGCTTGATGATCAGGTACAGTAGCGACAAGATCACGTAAAAAGTCAAATTTTCTTTCTGAATGAATGGTTTGTTTTCTACAAGAAACAAATTCCATAAATGTGTGGAAATTTGTTTACAAATCATTTACATAATCAATTACTGAAACCATCTATGTACTAAGTTATGTCTATAAACCCCTATACATGTGTATCTCTTTGTAGTAGAGTAAACAATCTAATCATGTAAAACTGTAAAAAGATCAACGTTTGATATGATGAAATATAACACATTACTTATTAAATTATCATATAAAATCACTTCCTCACACACAATAACAAGAGGCCCAGAGGGCCTGTATCGCTCACCTGGTTTGTAATGCCAAGTAATGTTCTGAATACAAATTCATTGTTTATTTTCTGAAGGAATTCGAATATTAACCTCTAATTCCCCTATTGGACCCCACTTTTTCTGCTCCAGGGGGTCAAAGCCAAAATTTATTAATTCTGTTAACCCCAAGGATGTTTCTGGCCAAATTTGGGTGGTACAATCCATGCAGAACTCTAGGACAAGTAGCGATTTTTAGGATTTACCTCTACTTCCCTTATCTGGCCCCACCCCTCATGCCCCCCGGGGGTCAGAGCCAAAATTTATACAAGTTCTGTTCCCCTTTCCCCAAGGATGTTTCTGGCCAAATTTAGTTACAATCCATGCAGAACTCTAGGTTTGGTTTGGTTTATTTAGTTTTACATCCTATTTAACAGCCATGGTCCTGTAAGGACGTGCCAGGTTTGTTGGTGGAGGAAAGCCGGAGTACCCGGAGAAAAACCACCGGTCAGCGGTCAGTACCTGGCAATTGCCCCACATGGGATTCGAACCCGCATCCCAGAGGTGGAGGGCTTGTGGTAATATGTCGGAACATCTTAACCACTCGGCCACCGCGGCCCCAGAACTCTAGGACAAGTAACAATTAATAGGATTTACCTCTATTTCCCCTATTGGGCCCCGCCCCTCCTGCCCCCGGGGGGTCAGAGCCAAAATTTATACAAGTTCTGTTCCCCTTCCCCCAAGGATGTTTCTGGCCAAATTTGGTTACAATCCATGCTGAACTCTAGGACAAGTAACGATTTATAGGATTTACCTCTATTTCCCCTATTGGGCCCCGTCCCTCCTGCCCCCTTGGGGTCAGAGCCAAAATTTATAAAAGCTCTGTTTCCCTTCCCCCAAGGATGTTTGTGGCCAAATTTAGTTACAATCCATGCAGAACTCTAGGACAAGTAGCGATTTATAGAATTTACCTCTATTTTCCCTATTGGGCCAGCCCCTCCTGCCCCCGGGGGGTCAGAGCCAAAATTTATACAAGTTCTGTTCCCCTTCCCCCAAGGATGTTTGTGGCCAAATTTGGTTACAATCCATCCAGAACTCTATGACTAGTAGCGATTTAAAGGAAATGTTGACGGACGGACGGACGGACAGACGACGGTCGGCCCCTTCATGACATAAGCTCACCGGCCCTTTGGGCCAGGTGAGCTAAAAAGGTTAAAAATACCATATTAATTGATCTGCAAAGGAAATTATAAATTATTTTCTTCACAAAATATAACTCACAATATCAAGAGTTGATAGTGACAGTGACTTACATATGTGTGGCCGTTAATGTTTTGGCATTCTTAGATTGAGTGGTTTCACTAGTTTTCCTTATCAAGGATTCTATAAAAAGCTCCAATGCCCTCGCTGAACATTTGTTAAGGAAAATATTAAATCTGCATCAGCAACAACTAGTAAGTTTCACTAAAAAAAAAATCACAGACCACAGACTCTAACTCAAAGCTGTAAACTGCAAAGACATGTATAGACTCCTCTTATCCAATAACTAATTTCAATAGACTTTTATAACAAGTAGTAAAGTATAAGTAGCAACTCATTTCAGTGGTTGTTGTAGTATTGAAGAATTTCACATGGTATCTTCTACTTCTACATCATAATGACCACCTTCAACAAGATGAAGATTATGTCATATGGTGGTGTGCTAAATACCAAGGATTGAGTCAATTAAAAAAAAAAGGAATTTTTATGGTAGTTTTTTGAGGGCTGGAGGTAAACTGTTCCAATCTGATATGGTTCGTGGGAAAATGATTGTTTTCTGACTGAGTTTTACATGAAGGGACCTGGAAGGTGTGAGCGTGGGAGTGCCTGGTGAGACAAGTAGGAGCTACAAGTGCATCGTTGGATATGGCGATTGGATCATGCACTATCTTGAAGAAAATGCAGAGGCACATATCCTTGTGTAACATGCTCGAGTCTACTTAAATAGTATAGCCCTCTAGTAGGCGAGGTGCTCTATAACCTTTGGTAACAAGGTTCAAACCCCTGGTAGCGAGGTACAACTTACACCTTTGGGAACAAGGTTTCTACAGTTACAACCTCTGGTGGCGCGGTATCACTATTACGCCTTTGGTAGCAAGGCTATAGATATTTAAGTTCAACCACTCAGTGACAGAATTGAACTCAGTAAATCAAGTTTCAGTATTTGTATTATTATTTACATGGCCATATCAACAACCAGGAGATTACAGATAACACACAGTACAATATCTAACAGTTATTATACATATTATAGCTACAGTAGAATAGATCTCAATAGTATAATTCCACATTAACTCAATTATCACAGATAAATACTATTTTCTTTATAGTAGTATCCCACAACAAATTAATATTATCACTATTTCTACTACTCTATCGTAGTACCACACTACCTGGAACTATCGCAAGTCTACGACCTTGACAGAGTTGCTAATGTAAATAAACCGAATAGACAAGCTGTAAAACCCCTGTTCTATTAATAGCCTTACTATGACATCACACTCAATACACCAAAGCCATTTACATGGGAAGATAAGGGCTGAGTTACATAGACCCTAGGTTATCGGTTCTGAGATCGAGAACACGACTTACCGCATCGACTACAGGGGCGCAACTGCCTATGATACTACGATGCCCCGATGCCAATGCCCCGATGCCAAAAATTCACGCGCGGGCATCCTTCGCTACGCTGATTGGCTGACCAAAATAACCAAACCAGAAATGTGATTCCCAACCGCGGACATGCGCAACACAATAGTCGAAGCGGAAAAGGCTGTCTGAATTTTGCAAGATTTACGATGCCTAAAATGACAAATAACATCATTTAACGACCGTGATATAGGTAAACTCGACATCGCGTAGATAAGATACAACTCACTAAAACCTAGAATTATCGTAACACATATTGTTACCGCGGGTAAATACAACAATCTCACAAACTTCATCCAGTCACATGGCCGGTTGGTACAACTGTAAACGTAAACATGTCATCGTAGATTAAACATTACAAACTTATCTTTACTTAATACATGGAATGATGACAATAATAACAATCTATAGATATACGTACAATAGACATAATTCTAGTCACGCTACACTTGCATCGCTTCTCTAAGGCTGGCCAACCCAGACTGCTCAGCATTGAGCTGACACTGGACATGTTCTTGTGTCTGTTGGTGACAAAGCGGGCTGCTCTATGTTGGACCATCTCTATCCGGTGTATGTCAGTCTTTGTTTATGGGTCCCAAGCACTTCAGACATATTCTAAAGATGGTCTTACTAGGCCTTGTAGGCATTTTCTTTCAAAGATGTAATTGAGCCTATTTTTAAATTTCTTCTGAGGATGCCCAGAGTGGAGTTGGCGTTATTACAAATTTCTCGAATGTGAGTGTCCCATTTAAGATGTTCTTAATGGAAGATTTGGTTTTAGTAAGTGACATGACATTACACTTATTTGGATGAAAGGACATTTTCCAGATTGATTCCCACTCAGCTAAGCAGTCAAGATCTTTCTGTAGCTTAGCAGTGTCACTATGAGATGTTACTGCAAGATAAGCGATAGTATCATCCGCAAATAGACGAACTGTGGCATCTAAGCATATTGATATGTCATTTATATAGAATAAGAACAGGGTGCGGCCGATGACCAAGCCCTGGGGGACCCCAGACAATACATTCACATAGTCGGACTTCTCCCCTTCCACAAGAACAGCCTGTATTTTTTCTGATAAGAAGTCTTCAATCCAGGTCGTGACAAAGTAATTAATGCCATAGTATATCAACTTGTGAATAAGGAGGGGATGACTAACTTTATCAAATGCCTTGGAGAAGTTCTCTGTTCTGTAATATAAAGCACTTTCAAGCCAAAAAAAAGATACAAATAATAACAGGTACAGCAGCTGCAACTTTCCCCACATCTTCATCTGTCTGCATTATCTTCTTTACTCTTGCCTGGAAAGTAAACAAAATCAATAGTTAACGTTTGTATAATTTCAATCAATTTTAATTTCTAATAAAAGTTAACAGTTATGAAAAATAAATATTTCCTTCTGTATCATATATAAATCAGATAGCCAGGTGACAGACAGAGCTATTGTTTACATAACTAAAAACCATGTGTACACGGTATAATTCGCCCAATATCAGTTTGGCTTGGCTAAACAATGATCAAGGACATACAAGCTTAATACAAAAACTACATGGAAGTCAACAACACCAAAACATCCAAATATGTTCCTTTTGATCTTAATATAATGAATATTCTTACAGGCGGGAATCTTGCATTGTACTTCTTCTTCTTGCTTGGCATGCTGAATGACGAATACAGTATATATCTATCCTAAAAGTCAATTTTTTCTTCAACTATGTTTCTTGAATGAAAAAGCCGCTTGTTAAGATTCCGGAAGCGGAAAGATTTAAAATGTTACTACACACACGTAATACCGTAACGCGAGACTGCGCAACTAAACGTATCCAGTAAATAAATCATTTGTTTGATCCTCTATAAAATAATTAATAGATTGAATTCTGGACATATATTTGCATTGTTTATTTCGATGATGATATCAATGAAAAATTCATGTAGAACTTGGAAATAAAATTCATTCAGTTGACATTCTAATAACGCGTATTAGATTATTACTTCCGGGAGTAAACAACATGTCGGAAATGTTTATTTTCGAAGGAGCTGTAGCGAAAGTTATGTGTTAAATTCACAATGAGCTTTCGAAAGATACGACCATAATTGAATTTGGAAACTCTTTTATATATTGGTAAGTTTGAAAGTTTCGATATCTGAAACTGAACATTATTTTTTACAGTTCAATAATTCCTAAAAATAGATTTTCATGTTCAAAATTCTTGAAATATTTCATAATCCTATTTATCATGTAATTACATGTAACGACAGTATTTACATCGTTTCCCCCGTTTTTTAACATTATTATGTTCTAAGTTTGGTAAAAATGACGTTAAAAGCAACACTTTTGTTGATTATTATCTTGCAATGATAAGTATCAAATTACAATTTGTAAATAGATTAGGCATGCTCTAATTATGTTCCATCCTATACAGGGAAGGAACATGATCTTGCGTGGCACATGATCTTGCGCACATGTAATTTCAGCTAATTTTGATAAAGTAACTAACTTATACAGACATAAAAAGTACAGAATGGCTATGTAAATTCTAATACAATCGAAGTTTTTAGTCTTAAGATGGTCGGCTATTCAAATCACCTTTCGTCCATGGTCAGTCGTCCGTCCGTAAACAAGGCTTGCTACCACTATTTCTCAGAAAGTACTGCAAGGATCTGTCTCACATTTCATATGTAGGTTCCCATAGGAGTGCACGTGTCATGCTGATTTTCAGACTGATCGTAAAAACAATATGGCCACCATGAAGCCATCTTGGATTTTTACAGTTGATGTTTGTTACCCTCTTTGATCTCTTGTAAATGTACATAAACAAAATGTGTCGAATTAGCAAATAGCTTACAATCGTGTCAAGCTGGTTCCAGTCTTGATGTACTTATACCTTGGTTATCTTGCAGTTCTCACAAAACTGATAAATGTTAATATTTGTCTGGTTATCATGCTGAGATGGTTTATAGCACCTGATATGCTAGTTCAATTGTATACAGGTTACATTGTTGGAATATGTGTACATGTTAAGTCTATCATTGATTTAACACAGATTCTGCAGTTGTTTCTGACAGGAACATAAAATTGTTTCATCTGATGTTGCTTACATAGATTAAAATCCTTCAACCACCTTGAATAGAAACATCATTATTACGGTAAACAATGTTGTTGTTTTTTGTATAATGGGGATTTTTATTTAGATCCTTTAGTCTGTTCCAACAGTTGGTTAAGTCCCCATGACTAACTAAATAGTATGACTGCATGTTTCCTTGAATAATAATGTCATGTTGTCAAGTAAGATATTATTGATTTCCATTTTGTGACCATCACTTAAAAGGGTTAGGGGTTCAATTCCAACATATTGAGCCATATACCAGTAAAACCAGTGTCAAGAGAACAAGGGCAAATCTACAAATGACCCTGGGACGTCTATGTTGTAGGCTTCTTTTAATTAACTAAACTAGGTATCAAGTTAGCTTTATTATATACTGTATATATATGTGATTGTCCCATTTCAGATCAGATGAGATGGTAATACAATTGTGAATGTTAATTGATAAAATAAGTCATTTTCTTCAGCAGTGACATAATGTAAGTTTTGGATGTGTCAAAACACATTCCACAGGTCTAGGTCATTCTTCTTAGTTATGGAGATCATTATGTAGTTTGAGGTGGTCATTGTGTTTCCTAATACACCTTCTTGTAATAAAATATGCCATTGACATATATAGGAATAATAGGATCCAACAATGGAGAGGTTGTCCAGACTAACTTGCATTTATAGTTTGTGTAGGTTTTATATACAGTGCACAGACGTTAAAACATATATGCATTAATGCCTTGGAAAAGTCTGTGTTCTGTGTATGTGCTTTCATAAATACAAATGTATAAGAAATTGCATGTAAAAGATAATCATATGTAATGATTTCCCTCTTGTGCACAGAAAATTTCCGAGGTCTTTGTCTTGAAACTGCTGGAAATTAAATCATTATACAGTTGTTTTATGCCATATCAGTCAACAGTCAAAACTTTTTTCCTGAGGTGTTTAATTAGACGAATTACAATCTGATGAACTTTTTCTTGAGGCTGGAGGCCGAGGGAAACAGTTGATAGGGTTGGTCGCACCACCAAGGGGAAAGAGTTTTGACTGTTGACTGATAAGGCATGAAACAACTGTTTTGTTACCTGGCCCAAACTTATCACAGCTTCTGGGATTTCAAGCAACTTCATCTGAAAACAGTCAAAAATATAACTTACATTTACCTAGAGAGTCAGGTAACCATTCTCATTATCATTCTCTTCCTAGGACATATTAACTTACAGAATTCTGAAAATGTTATTGGTGCCATGCTCAGTCTTAAATGCAGTGACTTATATATACATGTATACAGCTTTTATGTATATATATGCGTCATGTTCATATATGTGGTTTTGGACCTCCGTTTTCATTTTTAGCTCACTTGGCCCGAAGGTCTGTTGAGCTTATGTCATGGCGCAGCGTCCGTCGTCCGTCCGTCGTCCGTCCGTCGTCCGTCTGTCAACATTTCCTTTAAATCGCTACTAGTCATAGAGTTCTGCATGGATTGTAACCAAATTTGGCCACAAATATCCTTGAGTGAAGGGGAACAGAACTTGTATAAATTTCGGCTCTGAACCCCCGAGGGCAGGAGGGGTGGGGCCCAATAGGGGAAATAAAGGTAAATCCTATAAATCGCTACTTGTCCTAGGGTTCTGCATGGATTGTAACCAAATTTTGCCACAAACATCGATGGGGGAAGGGAAATAGAACTTGTATAAATTTTGGCTCTGACCCCCCGGGGGCAGAAGGGGCGGGGCCCAATAGGGGAAATAGAGGTAAATCCTATAAATCGCTACTTGTCCTAGAGTTCTACATGGATTGCAACCAGATTTGGCCAGAAACTTCCTTATGGAAAGGGGATCAGATTTTGCATAAATTGTGACCCTGACCTCCCTGGGGCAGGAGGGGCGGGGCCTAATATGGGTAATAGTGGTAAATCCTAGAGTTCTGCATGGAATGTAACCAAATTTTGCCACAAACATCGTTGGGGGTAGGGGAAGAGAACTTGTATCAATTTTGGCTCTGACCCCCCTGGGGCAGGAGGGGCGTGGCCCAATAGGGGAAATAGAGGTAAATCCTATAAATCGCTACTTGTCCTAGAGTTCTGCATGGATTGCAACCAGATTTGGCCAGAAACTTCCTTATGGAAAGGGGATCAGATTTTGCATAAATTGTGACCCTGACCTCCCTGGGGCAGGAGGGGCGGGGCCTAATAGGGGTAATAGTGGTAAATCCTATAAATCGCTACTTGTCTTAGAGTTCTGCATGGATTGTAACCAAATTTGGGCACAAACATCATTAGGGGAAGGGGAACAGAACTTTTGTAAATTTTGGCTCTGACCCCCCGGGGCAGGAGGGGCGGGGCCCAATAGGGAAATAAAGGTAAATCCTTTAAATTGCTACTTGTCTTAGAGTTCAGCATGGAATATAACCAAATTTGGCCACAAAAATTCTTGGGGGAAGGGGAATAGAGATTGTAAAAATTTTGACTCTGGCATTACAAACCAGGTGAGCGATACAGGCCCTCTGGGCCTCTTTTTTTTTTTTTTGACACAAAAAATGTAAAAATGTCATAATTTACATGTTAACTATTTAATTACCTGTTCCTCATCTTGAAATCAGGTAATCAATATGGTCTTTGTTCTAGTTAAACATTAAAGAAATTATCTGTACATTATTATATATATATCTATTTGATTATCTTTTTTTTTTTGTGTTAGTGTCTCCCTCACTCTCACACACATGACATTTTCCCCCCAAATCTACCTCACTCACTCAGCGGTTCCCCCCATTCATACCCCACTCAGCGGTTTCGATTTATACCTCACTTACTCTTTAGATTCATGACATTCTTGTTATCCTTCAGATTTGTATTTATAACTTGTTTGTAATTTGATCACACAATATAAACAAAACCATTACAGTGTGTTTTCTTTAGATCTTAATCATAAAAGTTTTTGCTTTTTGTGGAAGCGACATTGATAACTTTCACATGTGTTGCTACTTAACGGTCAAATATGTATACACTATAATTGAAATCCAACTACACATTGTAACAGGTACTGTCAGGATTGGCATGTCCTTTTTTTTTTCCCTGCGGTATTCTAAATTTTTGTTTTGGACCCTCATCATTATAGACTGTAATGACCATGATCATTATAAGTTTGACTTTTATATAACTACACACAGACTGTACTGTAATGACCATGATCATTATAAAGTTGACTTTTATTATAACTACACACAGACTGTACTGTAATGATCATGATCATTATAAGTGTGACTTTTATATAACTACACACAGACTGTACTGTAATGACCATGATCATTATAAGTTTGACTTTTATAAAACTACACACAGACTGTACTGTAATGATCATGATCATTATAAAGGTTGACTTTTATATAACTACACACAGACTGTACTGTAATGACCATGATCATTATAAGTTTGACTTTTATTATAACTACACACAGACTGTACTGTAATGACCATGATCATTATAAGTTTGACTTTTATATAACTACACACAGACTGTACTGTAATGACCATGATCATTATAAGGTTGACTTTTATATAACTACAGACACTATTACAGGAATTTCTAGGTTAATTAATATGTTGATACAGCTGCAGTTAAACGATGTGTATACATTTGATATTGCCCAAAATTTTCAATTTACAATTTCTTTCCTACAATCATGCTGTTGCAGCAGATGTAATTGACCACTTATTTTAGTGGTTAAATCATGATCATGTTTACATGTATCTGTATGAAAAAAAATTTGGTCCCTTAATTTAGGAATAACATGTGGCAAAACTGACTGTAAATTAATTATATTAGTACTATTATTATTTGAAATTTAAGCTGGGAAGTCACATGAATGTTCCTTATGAAGATAAGATAACTAGCTGGAACCAGCTAACTACGGTGTCTAAGAAGAGGTAACAGGTAACTTATAAGTACAGCAAATGGAGAAGACTAACTTTTCGCCTTTTATTTACTTGTGTAGGTAGACAAGTAATCTATATGTAATCAGTTGTAATTATGCCTAAATATCATCATTCATCAGAGCCTTCTCAAACGTCAAAACACTTAGTTAAATTCAACCCTGCATGGAATTCTGAATTCCCCAGCTGGGTCAGAGGAAGTGGGATTGGGTTAAACAACACATATTGCAAGGTTTGTGAGACAAATTCCTCAGAAACGATGTCAAGCAACATTCCCTAACTGACCGTCATATGCAGGACTTGCAAAAACTACACAGACAAACTGATTTATTACCGACATGTTTAATTACCAGACAACTAAATCTGATAACAATACTTCAAAAAGCAAAGAAAGCATGTGCAATGTGAAAAATGATACATAAATGAAGCAAAATTGTTACATAAATTAAATTATGTGTTTGGGATTATTTTGTATAGAATTTCCTCATAAAAAAAAAAATATTCATGCTGTGTGTATACCTCCCTTATTTGAGACCAAAATCCCTCAAAATTGTAAAATGTAATAAATTTTAGTTTGGCATGACCAAAGTTTAGGCAGAGGAAGCTTTCAAGTGTTATAATAAAAAGTAATTCATTGTAGATGTTCTTTTTGTGTTTCAGTACAAAGAGAGGGAGACAGTGTACATCCATATATAGAACAGGATGTGTGATCACCACCAGTTACGGTCACCGACACCTGCTGGAATCGTGGACCATGTCGGATCCCTCTCGGACAACCTCGGCGAATTGGTGGACAGTTCAGAGTATAGTGATCTCACCCTTATTGTGGAGGGAACACGCTTCCCTTCACACAAGGCAATCTTGGCCGCAAGATCAGTCTACTTTAGGTATGTTTAGCAAGCATAGTATCTATGTAATTGATTGCTTTGTTTCTCATCATATCAACAGCCAAGGTCATTTAAGAATGTGTCAGGTTTAAGAGATGGAGGAAAACTGGAGTACCCAGAGAAAAAGCATCGACCAATGGTCAGTGCCTGACAACTGCCCTTCCTGAGATTTTATTCAATCCCAGATGTGGAAATTAAAGTTGTGGTGATAACGATATGTCAGGACATCTTATTAACCATCTGGTTATCTCATCCCCATGCATGTAATGTATGTTATGAAATGCCATATGCTGACTGTTACAGATCCACCTCCCAATACGTTGTTTACAATAAATAATCATAGGATGTTCAATCAGATAAACCAGTAAATTAAAGGATAAACCTTCATTGGATGTCAATATTCAGTTGTGTACCGAGTAAATTCTGTGTTTTTAAATCCATCACCATTAGTATTGTTTTGTTAATATTCTAATTTTGCTCACTGTTAGCAAGCTAATAACTAAACTGTTAAAGCTAATTTTATTTAATATCCATTCTATGTTCAGGGCAATGCTGTTCGGAGGAATGAAGGAGTCGTTACCAGGGACAACAGAAATTGAACTGAAGGATATGTCTGCCACAGCATTTTCTTATTTACTGCGATACATGTACACTAGTCGAATCAACTTACTGGACATCAAGGTATAACCGTGTTCACAAAATCTGAAAATGATATGTGAGAGTGTTTATTAGGATATGTGAAAGTTGTTTATTAGGATATGTGGAATTTGTTTATTAGGATATGTGAGGGTGTTTATTAGGATATGTGAAAGTTGTTTATTAGGATATGTGAAAGTTGTTTATTAGGATATGTGAGTGTGTTTATTAGGATATGTGAAAGTTGTTTATAAGGATATGTAAGGGTGTTTATTTGGATAGTTAAAAGCTGTTTATTAGGATATGTGAGGGTTGTTTATAAGGATATGTGGAAGTTGTTTATTAGGATATGTGAGGGTGTTTATTAGGATATGTGAAAGCTGTTTATTAGGATATGTGAGGGTGTTTATATGGATATGTGAAAGTTGTTTATTAGGATATGTGAAAGTTGTTTATTAGGATATGTGAAAGTTGTTTCTTAGGATATGTGAAAGTTGTTTTTTAAGGATATATGAAAGCTGTTTTTTAGGATATGTGAAAGTTGTTTATTAGGATATGTGAGGGTGTTTATTAGGATATATGAAAGCTATTTATTAGGATATGTGAAAGTTGTTTATTAGGATATGTGGAAGTTGTTTATTAGGATATGTGAGGGCGTTTATCAGGATATGTGGAAGTTGTTTATTAGGATATGTGAGGGTATTTATTAGGATATGTAAAAGCTGTTTATTAGGATATGTGAGGGTTATTTATTAGGATATGTGAAAGTTGTTTAAAAGGATATGTGAGGGTATTTATTTGGATAGTTAAAAGCTGTTTATTTGGATATGTGAGGGTTGTTTATTAGGATATGTGAAAGTTGTTTATAAGGATATGTGAGGGTGTTTATTTGGATAGTTAAAAGCTGTTTATTAGGATATGTGAGGGTTGTTTATTAGGATATGTGAAAGTTGTTTATTAGGATATGTGGAAGTTGTTTATTAGGATATGTGAGGATTGTTTATTAGGATATCTGAGGGTGTAGGATATGTGAGGGTTGTTTATAAGCTATAAGAGTTGTGATTATTAGCATAAGTGATGTTGTTTATTAGGATATGTGAGGGTTGTTTATTAGGATATCTGAGGGTGTATAGGATATGTGAGAGTAGTCTATAAAGATATAAGAGGGGTGATTATTAGGATTTATG
>SAYR01018475.1:145564-177261 GCA_004382745.1 Argopecten irradians irradians
TTTATTAGGATATGTGAGGGTTGTTTATTAGGATATGTGAAAGTTGTTTAAAAGGATATGTGAGGGTATTTATTTGGATAGTTAAAAGCTGTTTATTTGGATATGTGAGGGTTTTTTATTAGGATATGTGAAAGTTGTTTATAAGGATATGTGAGGGTGTTTATTTGGATAGTTAAAAGCTGTTTATTAGGATATGTGAGGGTTGTTTATTAGGATATGTGAAAGTTGTTTATTAGGATATGTGAAAGTTGTTTATTAGGATATGTGAGGGTTGTTTATTAGGATATTTGAGGGTGTAGGATATGTGAGGGTTGTTTATAAGCTATAAGAGTTGTGATTATTAGCATAAGTGATGTTGTTTATTAGGATTTATGAGGGGTGTTTATAAGGATTGTGAGAATGTTTATTAGGATTATCATATGTGCAGGTTGTTTGATAGGGAATTAGGTTATTCAAAGTCTTGTCATCTTAGTACATCGAAAGAAATTAAAAAAATCTTCACACATGATAGGTATATCTTTGAAAGTAAGGTGCATTCTAAAGAACAAAGATTCACATCAAAATTCTGTGAGAGAAATTAAAAAAAAATTTGGTACATGTATTTAAGCTAAGTTTATTTTAAATGTAGACAACTCTCTATTACAAGATATGAAAGGCTCTAACACTTCTTATATATATCCTTGCAATTAATTTGTTTACATCACTGGAAATAAACATGATAAAAGCGGACATTTATGAAGACCATGGTTGTAATACTGGCTTAATTAACATCAAGATGTACTTTTGGGTACCTTGTTCAGTTGTTGGAGATTTTATTGATACCACATTCTCTGTGATTGTTTGCATCGTATATGTCACATACCTTTCCTGATTTCTTCTCAAAAGAATCAAATGAAAATGTTTCTGCATTTTTTTAGATTCATAAATGAGATGGAATTTGCAATAAAGTGTTATTTCTGAACTTCAGGAGGAGACCCTTCTGGATATATTAGCGATGTCTCATCGATATGGATTCTTGGAACTAGAAGGTTCCATATCCGAATATTTAAAAGCCATTCTGAATAAGACAAACGTCTGCATGATCTATGACTTGGCCAATGTGTACAGTCTGGCTTCTCTGTGCAACGTGTGCAAGGAATTCATTGACAGAAACGCACAGGACATTCTCCAGAGCGAGGCGTTTTTATCACTCTCAGAGGTAATTAGATATTTTGACCTGGTTTTTAATTTTTTCGCCAAATTTTATTAATTTTTTTAATTGAATTTGATTTAATCTTGAACTGTGTGCTTGTTCGAATGTAAATGAATATTCATTTTAATTTTGTGCATGTATTATTATATTGTTAGCTTCTTGTTTGAATATTCATAGATTCTTTATGAATATAAATTAATTGTTTCAAACTATAATTGAATATTTAAATCGTATTGGTATGAATTTCAAAGCACATTTTTAGGTCATCTGACCTGAAGGGTCAGGATGACCTAGAGTCATCATGCTCCGTCCGTCGTCGTGCGCCGTCCGCCGTGCGTAAACTTTTCATTAAAACAACTTCTTCTCAATAACCAGTAGGCCCAGGGTACTAATATTTGGCCTGTAGGTTCCTGGGATGAAGGGCTACCAAGTTTGTTCAAATGAATGACCTTAACCTTCATTCAAGGTCACAGGGGTCAAAAAGGCTAAAATCTTTAAACAACTTCTTCTCAATAACCAGTAGGCCTAGGGTACTGATATTGAGCATGTAGTATGCTGAAATGAAGGGCTACCAAGTTTGTTCAAATGAATGACATTCATCTTCATTGAAGGTCACAGGGGTCAAATAGGCTAAAATCTTTAAACGACTTCTTCTCAAGAACAGAAAGGCCAAGGATATTCATATTAGGCCTGCAGCATGCTGGGATGAAGTGCTACCAAGTTTGTTAGAATAGATGACCTTGACTTTCATTCAAGGTCAGAGGGTCAAATAGGCTAAAAATCCTTTAAACCAACTTTTTGTGAATAACTAAGAGGCCTAGGGACCTAATATTGGGCCTGTGACATGCTGGGATAAAGCGCTATCAAGTTTGTTCAAATGAATGACTTTGACCTTCATTCAAGGTCACAGGAGTCAAAAAGGCTGAAATCTTTAAACGACTTCTTCTCAAGAACCAGTCAAATAGGTCAAAATCTTTTAAACGACTTCTTGAAAATAACTAGGAGCCCTAGAGACCTGATTTTGGGCCTGTGACATGCTGGCATGAAGAGCTACCAAGTTTGTTCAAATGAATGACCTTGACCTTCTTCCAAGGTCACAGGGGTCAAATAGGCTAAAATCTTAAAATCTTGAAATATTTTTTTGTGAACAGGGGTCAAAATGTCTAAAATCTTTAAAAGATGTTGTATTGTGCTAATAATCAGATGACCGTTAAGGCCCATGGGCCTCTTGTTATGTGATGGATTAAGTCATTCAACATTGAAGAAATTTAAATCTTATGTTTGACTAATACAGTTTTGAAGTGAAATCTTCAAAATAATTTTTTTAAAAGAAGAATCGGTCTGTAACATTGTTCTTGCATTATTTGATATTCATACATGCTTCAATTTTATTTTAATAAGGAACTAACTTAAGCTTTTAAAAGACACAGACCTCACATTATAGATATCAGCTGACCAGGATTTATGTCATGTGATTTCAGTGTTCAGTGACAGACTTGATTTCGAGAGATTCATTCTGTGCTCCGGAGATTGACATTTTCAACACAGTGTGTGAGTGGGCTGAGCAGAACACGGGTTCGGACCCCACACCAATCATCAAAGCTGTGCGTCTGCCGCTTATGTCCCTGACTGAACTATTGAATAGAGTCAGATCAACCAAACTTGTGTCACCGGACGCCATATTGGACGCTATTAAGATACAAACTGAGTGTCGGGACATGGAGTTAGAATATAGAGGATTTCTCGGTAAGTATTCTTTAACATTTCCTATTATTTTTGCATTATATATAACTTATTAGGTTGTTAATATGTACCTGATTAATTTTATATGTAGACATTTTAAAATATATTTTAATGATTTTATTGTGACATTCAATTTATTTGAAGCATTTTATTGTTTCTTTAGGAACTTCAAAAAAAGTACCCATAACGCATAAAAACATGCAAACTGACGTGAGTTAAGTTGGGGAACGGAGGGGGGCTATTTCGCCAAATTCATTGATTCATCCAAATTAGCGAAAAATTATATCAAAATCATGATTTTACATATAGCCTGCTGTACTGTGTGAATGATACTTTCAAAGGCAACAAAAATTATTCACAAAAATAAACCCCACAAATAAGTAGTATTTGATGAAATTGTACACCCACAAAATTAAATAGATATACAATAGGTTTGACTATGTAGTGTAGACAATTAATTTTATATATACACTTCATGATTTGATGAAGCAAAAAGTTTAAAGTATATAAACATAAACTTTATTTATTTTACATCGATTGAGAAACAAGTTACACATCTTATGTAAATCACCCTAGCTCGATGGCCCGGGTGTAAGCGGGAGAGGGGTCTTATTGTGGGAGGTGACCCCTGACCTTTTCACGTCCGTGCCGGGGATCAAACCCCGGCCGGCTAGGTGAAAGGCGAGTGGCTTAACCACTACACAACCCAATCACACGAAAAGTAGTGCATGTATACTCTTTTATTACTTTGTTAAGGTTTCTATTTATCGTCTAGGTTTTATGGAAATATATATGTGAACAATGTAACTCATTTACAAAATCCAATACCTTGCGATTGGTATTCTAGATATTGTTTAATGACATCAAGAAGCTGACATCAAGAAGCTGACAAAACAGAACTGAAAAATATGATTTGAATAGAATTGTGAAGCCTTTGACAGAAACTTAACTCAGAGTATTTTGAAGTTATCTAACAAGTGACATTTATAAAATAGTATAGACCCTGTTTGGGTCATAAACATTATCCAACTCTTGATTTCAAGTTTGAAGTGGGACAGTTTCCAGGCAGGGAGCATAGGTTGATGGTTTTTCTTCAGGTACTCCATCTTTGGTCCACTTTCTAAATCTGCTGCTTCATTAAATGACCCTTGTTGTTACATGTACATGTAAATGGAAGTTAAACAAGATAAACTCTAAAACATGTTTGGATAGATAGAAAATTCATCTTTTAATTATGCATTAGATATCCAAAATCATGACATTTATCCTGCTTTCTTCAGTACTGGATGAAAATGTTGCATCGAGTCGACACTCAGCCCAGGTAATCCGAGGCGAGATGAAAGCCGCTCTGCTGGATGGAGACTGTCAAAACTATGACCTTGACCGAGGGTTCACACGACACCCTATTGACGATAATGAGGGTCAAGGGGTAGTCATTCGTCTCAGTCAACCGTACATTGTCAATGGTTTTAAGTTACTGCTGTGGGACAGAGACATGAGGTTTGTACAAATGATTGATACCTAGCTACGTATATATTAGGACTAAAACTTTAATACTATTAAAGATCATGGAGATAACATTTTCAGCATGCCTGAATCACCCAAAGACTTTGTGCACTCTTAATATGTCAGGTCTTTCACTTGTCACAGTGACATTAACAAGAGTCTTTCAAATACATGTATTTAAAGGAGCTTGCCAAGGTGATGTTCCTAGATATATATATTCACAGTGTGGTTGGGATATTGATTTTCAGGTCTTACTCCTACTATATAGAGGTGTCAATGGATGACAAGGACTACGAGCGAGTTGTCGATCATTCAAAGTACCTGTGTCGGTCATGGCAGACTATGCATTTCTCTCCTAAAGTTGTAAGGTAAGTGGATCAAACATCCAGGAGTCTGGTTTGCTTTATGTAGGTCCAGGACTGTGAATCAAAAAATAGATATGGCGCTGTCAACTCATGATTATAAGCTATGTGGCTCTCAACTGATATATAAAAAGCTCTGTGGGGATTTCGGTTGATAACCATAAACTCTTTAGCTCTCAATCAGTATTGTAAGTACATGTATATAATTGATATTATTATATCCAGATTTACATTATTCTTTTCTAGTTGTACTTTTGTTGTTGACTTCTATATTTCCCTCAAATTTTTAATCCCTGTGATAAAGATTTCTGTAAGTACAATCTTTGATAAAGTTATTGCTTTTTTAATGGAAAAGTTTTTGTTTAACTTTTAAATGTTGCAAATTGCATTCTCCTTTTTACTAAGAATGCATATGTTATGTTTATTTCATTGAAAACTCACTAACAAAAGAAGTGGTCTATTACTCATTGATCGTAGGTAATATCTTGTTAGTAGATCTATGTAGTATTAGGTAGTGATTGAAATAATTAAAAGTGTAACAAAATTAGGTCATTTTGGCTTAATAGTGCAATGAAATTAGTTCATTATTGTATTACCAAAAGGCCAAAGGTTAACCCAAGGGTTTCATCATCTTTAAGGAAAGGCAGTACAATTGCAATTTCAGGGGGTACTTTTCTATCCTATGTGTATGCTATCTAATGTAATTTAGCCCAAATCAGGCCATACCACAACTAGGTTTGACCAGCAAAAAGTACTGGGTACGGCCTAATTCTGAAAACCCTGTTAACCTATTATAGGGAATGTTCCTTTTTGTTTTCAAAACAACTTTATTTGTGACTCTATTTGATCTTTCTTTCGAAATACAATAGATGCTACTAACAGGGTGTCAAGTTCATAAAATTCTTTTTATATCACTGAATCACATACATGATTGTGTAATTCTGCATTCTTGATATCCTTGGATTATAATCACAATTGATATGCTCTATTCAAAGTTTTGAAGAGAACATTTATGATTAAATCTCCTGGAGATTGATGATGATAATTCCACTATTAATCAGCTTCTCTCACTGGTATTTGTCCTTAACAAACAAACAAAACATTGTGAAGTTTACCCCATTATCAGATATCTATAACTTTTCGTATGTTTTATCTTGGAATAATTTACAATCATGTAACTTTATTATTCCAGGTATATTAGAATAGTTGGAACACACAACACTGTGAACCGTGTCTTCCATATTGTAGCATTTGAGTGTTTCTACACACAGACGCCATTTAAATTGGAGCAGGGCCTGATAGGTAATACATGTTTTTATATATGGAACTTTGATGTGTCAATTTTATCAAAAGTATCAATGAATGATATAAAAGCTACCTTTGTCTATTTTTGCACAATTAATTTATAAAAGCTTATATCATGATTGAATACATTTAATCCTGAACATGCAAAGAGTGGAAAAATTCACCATGTTATCATACAGTTATATTGAAATATGGAATGGAACAATTGGTTGATAGTCAAAGTCAAAATTTATTTTGATACTGACCCCATGAATTTTATTCAGTGGTTCATTGAGATGATTTTATTTTGACACAGTCCCCACAGAGAATGTGGCCACCATTGAAGCTAGTGCCTGTGTGATTGAGGGAGTGAGTCGGAGTAGAAACACACTCATTAATGGTGACACACGGAACTACGACTGGGACTCTGGCTACACATGTCATCAGCTGGGCAGTGGGGCAATCATTGTTCAGCTCGCTCAACCGTATATTGTAGACTCAATGAGGTGAGTTATCTCCCATTGTTCAATTCGCTCAACCGTACATTGTAGACTCAATGAGGTGAGTTATCTCCCATTGTTCAGCTCGCTCAGCCGTACATTGTAGACTAAAAAAGGTGAGCTATCTCCCATTGTTAAGTTTGCTCAACTGAACATTGAAGACTCAATGAGGTGAGTTATCTCCCATTGTTCAACTCACTCAACCGTTCATGTTTCCTGGTTGTTTATTGGCAGACATACACATGACCAGCATGGCTTTATATCAAAATATTTTTAATGTATAAATTATTGTCACCGTTGTGATGAATAACCTTTACTTAACCTGACTTAAGATGTGTTGGCCATAGGTGCAGTCTAATAATGGATGTTGATGATTTATACATTTGTGTTACAGACTTCTTCTATGGGACTGTGATGACCGTAGCTACAGTTACTACATAGAGGTTTCCGCAGATCAGAGGAACTGGCACATGGTGGCCGACAAACACAACGAGCCGTGCAAGTAAGTGTGGTTATCTATCTTTATCAACAATATAGAAATTGGTGAAGAAAAGCTTTTGTTTAATTCAACTACAGCAGTACCTGATTTTGGAAAAAAACATAGTATAGGACTGAGTCAAATTGCTAGCTTAGACATTCTTTTTTAATCAGAGAATTCTTTTTAGTTTGAATGAGATACTCAGAATATTTGTTCTGATTTGTGGTATATCATTATAAGTACACAATTCAATGCTGATGGAGTTTTATTCAATAAAGATTCATTCCTTGAACAGGTCATGGCAGCTCATCAGATTTGAAAAGAGACCAGTTGCATTTATCAAAATTGTTGGGACGCAAAACACAGCAAATGAGGTTTGTATAGTGTAAGAATAAATGAAACCAAATGGGGTTGATGAGTCTGTCCTTTATAGACAGGTGTCCTTTATACAGAGGTAAAATGGGTTGACGAGTCTGTCCTTTATAGACATGTGTCCTTTATACAGAGGTCAAATGGGTTGACGAGTCTGTCCTTTTTTGACATGTGTCCTTTAAACAAAGTGTCCTTTATACAGAGGTCAAATGGGTTGATGAATCTGTCCTTAATTGGCAAGTGTCCTTTATACAGAGGTCAAATAGGTTGGTGAGCCTGACTTTTATAGACAAGTGTCCTTTATACAGAGGTCAAATAGGTTGACGAGTCTGTCCTTTATAGACATGTGTCCTTTATACAAAGTGTCCTTTATACAAAGGTCAAATGGGTTGATGAGTCTGTCCTTTACAGACAAGTGTCCTTTATACAGAGGTCAAATGGGTTGATGAATCTGTCCTTAATAGGCAAGTGTCCTTTATACAGAGGTCAAATGGGTTGATGAATCTGTCCTTTATAGACAAGTGTCCTTTATACAGAGGACAAATGGGTTGATGAGTCTGACCTTTATAGATAAGTGTCCTTTATACAGAGGTCGAATGGGTTGATGAGTCTGACCTTTATAGACAAGTGTCCTTTATACAGAGGACAAATGGGTTGATGAATCTGTCCTTTATAGACAAGTGTCCTTTATACAGAGGTCAAATGGGTTGATGAATCTGTCCTTGATAGACAAGTGTCCTTTATAAAGAGGACAAATGGGTTGATGAGTCTGTCCTTTATAGATAAGTGTCCTTTATACAGAGGTCAAATGGGTTGATGAGTCTGTCCTTTATAGATAAGTGTCCTTTATACAGATCAGAGGTCAAATTGGTTGATGAGTCTGTCCTTTATAGTCAAGTGTCCTTTATACAGAGGTCAAAAGGGTTGATGAGTCTGTCCTTTGTAGACAAGTATCCTTTATACAGATCAGAGGTCAAATGGGTTGATGAATCTGTCCTTTATAGATAAGTATCCTTTATACAGAGGTCAAATAGGTTGATGAGTCTGTCCTTTGTAGACAAGTATCCTTTATACAGATCAGAGGTCAAATGGGTTGATGAATCTGTCCTTTACAGACAAGTATCCTTTATACAGAGGTCAAATGGGTTGATGAATATGTCCTTTACAGACAAGTATCCTTTATACAGAGGTCAAATGGGTTGATGAGTCTGTCCTTTATAGATAAGTGTCCTTTATACAGAGGTCAAATGGGTTGATGAGTCTGACCTTTATAGACAAGTGTCCTTTATACAGAGGTCAAATGGGTTGATGAGTCTATCCTTTATAGACAAGTGTCCTTTATACAGAGGGCAAATGGGTTGATGAGTCTGACCTTTATAGAGAAGTGTCCTTTATACAGAGGTCAAATGGGTTGATGAGTCTGTCCTTTATACTCAAGTGTCCTTTATACAGAGGTCAAAGTGGTTGATGAGTCTGACCTTTATAGTCAGTGTCCTTTATACAGAGGTCAAATGAGTTGATGAGTCTGTCCTTTATAGTCAAGTGTCCTTTATACAGAGGTCAAATGGGTTGATGAGTCTGTCCTTTATAGACAAATGTCCTTTATAAAGAGGTGTTCCTCATAGCATGTTTGACTGGAATACCAATAGATCATAAGATGCTGTGATATTCCATTCTTCTAAAAATGTTTAACTTACCAAATTATTTTAAAAGTCTGTGAACTTCTTCTGCATAGCGCTATTAATGATACCGGTAAGTAAAACACTATAAATAACACACTATATCAATAACACACACACTATCTTGCAACTGCCACTCATACTGACCGATAAGTACTGCCGGATAAACTTATATTTGATCCATCAATACAAAATGCTTTATCCGGTAATACGATCAAGTGAAATTGTTCCACATCTGACGGAATATTTTCTAACTTCACCCAGAACTTTAACCTTACGGTGAATGAAAGGTCATTCAGTCCTGCTAAAAAGTGACGTCACATTCACCGGAATGACACCATTTTTAAGATATCGAAAATCTTGTATTGTGGTGTTGTTTTTTTCTTGGTTCACAGCAAAGGTATGTATTGTAAAGTAATTCTTTGATTTTAATAGGATATTTTTGTATTATTTCAGTGATGTAACACGTGCACACTGAATAGAATCACTAGTACTGTTTGCAAATGCGCTTACATATTTCCCACGGAAGTAAAATGGAGTCCACTCTCATTCGGTTTACTAAATGAATCTTTTCCTCCACATCAAAGAAGCGTCTCACTTCGAGCGAAACCAAGTAAATAACTGGCAATTTACTTTCGTTTCGAATGTCATAATGGTTGCAGGATAAACAGAATACACGGTTATTATCTTACAATGCAAGTTTTATTTTGGTGCTCCACCCAGAAAGCCGAGATGACTTGGCAAAGCCTCGTCATCTTGGCTTTCCTAAGTCTCGCACCAAAATAAACCTTGTATTGTAAGATACTAACCATGTATTCTCTATATAACTAACACACTATCAAAAAACACAATATCAATAACACACTATAACTTACACATTTTCAAAAACACACTATCAATAACACACTATCAAATACACACTATCAATAACACACTATCAATAACACACTATCAATAACACACTATCAATAACACACTACCAATAACACACTATCAATAACACACTATCATTAACACACTATCAATAACACACTTTCAATAACACACTATCAATAACACACTATCAATAAAAAACTATCAATAACACACTATCCAAAACACACTACCAATAACACACCATCAATATCACACCATCAATAAAACACTATCAATAACACATTATCAATAACACTTTATCAATAACACACTATCAATAACACACTATCAATAACACACTTTCAATAACACACTATCAATAAAATACTATCCAAAACACACTATAACTAACACACTATCAATAAAACACCATCAATAACACACTATCAATAACACACTATCAATAAAACACTATCAATAACACACTATCAATATCACACCATCAATAACACACTATAACTAACACACTATCAATAAAACACTATCAATAACACACTATAACTAACACACTATCAATAAAACACTATCAGTAACACATTATAATTAACACACGATAACTAACACACTATAAATAACACTATTGCTACCACACTGTAATTATTAAACACTTGTGTTCTGTCTCCTTTAGGTTTTTCACTGTGTCCACTTTGAGTGTCCAGCAGAAGTATCTGGAGCTATGTCATCAATGTCCATTCCTAGAGCTTTGGTTGGAGGTTTGACCAATGAGAGTGGTCAGCAGAGTGCAGCCAATAGCCCCAGTCAGCAGACACCCAGTTCAGAGCAGTATGCCAGCGCTGACTATTCTCCACAAGAAGCTCCGGAAGCTGATCGTATGGATGCCAATAGCAATGAAGACATGGATGACTGATGATGAAATGCTCATCCGTACAAATCATCAGCATTCAGAAAACACCTGACCTTTGGACTGAAATTCAACCTCGACACTCACATTACTTAACCTTGACCTTTGAAATACCTGGCCTAATCCCTACTTTTTTTTCCCTAACACATTTAAAACAAAAAAACTGACAGACTGTAAAATTGGATTGTACATTCTGTTGCATACAATGTTGAGCAATGAATTTGACTGTGAGAATTTCTGCAGAAATCCTAATTCTTCAGCATTTATTACAAATCTTTATTTTTAATCTCTAATAGAAATATACTAAATCCAATTGTTTTCATGTTATCCTTTTTTATTTACTTCTTCCTCTTCTCCATCCTTAGACTACATTGAGTCACCATTTCCTCGCTGATACTGTTAGTTCCCTCCCCTTAGTTTCTGCCCATCTATTTAGTATTTGTCTATCTATGGGGGTCTCCTGTGCATCCTGCCTCTTGTTGGATTTCTTTCGCAGACCCATGGGTCTCCTGTTTCTCCCCATCAACCTTTTAAACTCTCCTTGTTTCCTACCTAGCACCTCTCTACAATCTCTTTTTTAGGTCTCTTGTCCTCTCGATTCACCGGTCTTGCTCCTTTTCCCTCCTTTTCGGTTCTCTAGTTATTTTTATAACTTAGGTTTCCTCCTAACCCTCCATCCCCACCCCCATTCATTCGTGCCAAGCAGCCCCAGTCACCCCTACCCCACACCCACAGATATCTTGACCCGCCTTGCCTCATGTTGGCTTATTACACCTTACTTAGTATTGAGAACTGTATCACACCTCTGTAATTATATATATATTTATATGCAGTTTGTGTCTGAAAACATCAAAGCTGTTTGTGCTAACTCTGTAGATAAACTATACATGTAGTTGTGAATACAAACCAGGGTTTAATGAATTAAACCTTTACTGTAGTTTTTGGAGTACTATTAAGCAAAAGCTGCTCTATTTCATTAATTATTATTTGTGGGAACTTGCTCAAGTAGGTCACGATGTGAAATGAATGTCAATGTTTGATTTATCATTGAATTATTAACCAGACCTAAAATAACTGGCTAACCAGGTATTTCAATTAGTCAAGACAAATAATTGTAACTGATTTTTTACAGTGTTAATGAATGATAATAAGTTAGATTGGCTTATTTCAGTGGTCTTAGTGAATGAAAATAAATATCTTTGCATTTAACAAGTTCTTTCAAAGTGGTATTCTTTCTGAAAGGCCAAGGATTGTGTATTCATTGTAGTCAACATTAACTCCCCATCTCTGAAATGATGATTTAACAAAACATTATGTACAGTTAAAGAAATTAAGATTTGAAGAAGTATATTGTGGAAATGTTTCTCATTTCCTACCCTCTTGACCTTTGACTTGACACAAATGACCCCTGACCTGTTTGATGTTTAAGCTAAATGTTGTACATTTGATATGTGCTAGCTTGAAAAAATCAAGGTGGATTTCATTTTCAACTGAAAAATGGCAAATTTTGTATATCCTAAGAACTTAAATATGCATTTGTTTCTGATGTTGTGAAATAGAACTATGAGGTGTTGCTCAAGCATTGTAGCTTTCATATCAGACTAGTTAAACTTTTATCTGCTGCAAAGGCGTTTGTAAATGGAATGTACAGCAGGAACAGGGAACTGTAGACAATTTCAAGAACCTAAGAGTCTATACTTAGGATTTACTTGCATTGTATATACTATAGGTAAACTCTTGTATGCAAACCTATATTTAAATAGTGGTGATTATATTTTGCTCTATAACATGTTGAGAAGTACTAGATATATGAGGTTGTCCTGAGCTTATTTGTGATATTGTCGTCATGGATACTATATATATATATGGTATACATGTCTTGTGTCTTTAAATGGAAGTAGATATGATTCCTGTCCCTTTATCTTATTAAAAGTTATTTTTCCAAACTTCAGACTTTGTAGCTAAAGGTTTTTGTCAAGTACATAAGAACCTTGTTAAGTTGAAATCTGATAATTCAAGACTGTTTTCAATTTACCATCATGACCAGACAAATCTGTAACATATCCAGAGATGGAGCAATTGCTGTGTTATCCAAAAAGTATGTCAGAGTCGATGAAAGGTTAGGCCAGTTATTTATATCATTGTATGTAAAAATGAAAAAAAAAAGGTATCTGGTGTCTAACATCCCATTCACCCTTGAAGATACAAATGAGCTGCTCTTACTCTAAGACTTAAAGTTTACATTAAAGAATTATAGGGGCGAGTGTGAATTAAGGTCTGAAATAATTAAATCAAAGTTTAGGGATTTGATACATGTAATAATAGAATAACAGTAATATGGCTTTTAAAATATAATTTACTTTTATAATAACATTCATCATTTGTGGATTTGTGCTAATTATTATGCAAACTTTGTACTTTTTCCATTTTATGTGTTTGTTTAGTTCTGTATGTGTATTGGCCAGTTTTGTAGCACAACTCATGTATTTAAAAACAACACCTTCTAGCTGTTAGTTACCGTAATTGAAATGTGGTTGTTTTAATGAACTCAAGATTATTTCGCACTATTATATATCAAATAGGAATTGACAAATCAAACTTCTTCCCTATTATTTATTTATGAATAAGTGCAATCTTTAGTTATGACACAATGTATGCTTTGTGAACGATTTCATTAAATGAGCTATTTGCTTGAATACATATGTTTTCAGAAACTTCATATCAGGATCTGTTGTTTAGTTGTTTTTACTGAATAAAATATACAATAATGTTAAGTAAACTTAAAATGACATAAGAAACTCTTAAACAAGCACATGGAAATCCAGGTCTTGATACCAGATATAAGTTTAGTTCATGAAAACGATGATTTTTGTTTTGTTTTTGTTTATTTGTGTGTGTTCTATATTGTTTTACTAGGTTTCATATTGATATTCAATGTGTTTAATGAAATCTCTGTGATGTTTCATTTATAAATTGAGTATGTTGATTATTTATTATTTTTACTGATAGGCGCATGATGGAACATTGTTTTGATTTGTTTGGATGGGTTCTGGAGTCTCTCATTGGTATTCGTGACATCGATATATCAGGCCCCTGTGATGTCATGTATAGATTGGTAACATCGATATATCAGGCCCCTGTGATGTACATGTATAGGAACTTTAACCGACTGTCAATATTTATCACTTAATCTGTTGGCTGATTAAGATTTTCCTTTAATGTGAATCTGCAAGAAACATTAAAATATAATAAATGAAAAGTTTATGAATACTAATTTATTTTTCATTAACAAAATGTACATAATGATAAATTTTCAGTTTAAATATACAATGTACTGGTAATGACAACTATTTTCTCAATTTTGATGTCTCATTGATGGCTCTAATGTAAAAAAAATGTTTTGTTTAATTTGGTGACGGTTATTTGAGTTAGAATTATTTTGGCTGTGAATTCTCATTTGAAATAGTGAGAACATCTATGAAATCCATCAAGTCAATTTTTCATGTGTGGATATTATCAAATGAAAATAGATAAGGATAATTGGTTTTGTTAACCAAACATCAGCTTTTATGAGTATGTTGTTTTATTTAATGGAAATTAAATGATTTGTCTTAAGTTTAAAGCTTTAAGTATAAAATGCTGAATGTTATCAATATTTAATGACCAGAAAGTTTTTAAGGTAACTTGTATATACTTACACCTTCACTGGTCGTTTGTATCTTGAAGTTTGTATAAGTAAGTATATATGGTACCTCACTAGTCATCATGGTTGAAATATCACACAGAAGTGTTTGTCAGTTTTGTAGCAAGAATGTTTTACATAAACCATACTTTTTAACATTAAGAAAATATTCAAAACATGTTCAATATTTGGTAAACTGTTGTAAGAATAAAAATATCAAAAGCAAAGATTTTGGGATACAGATCTGCATTAACTGTCTCATTTGAATTCCTACTTGGCCTAAATGAAGCATGAGGCTATAATTAGGAAAAATTAAAATTTTATAAGGTAATTATCATAGCTTTTGATTCTTAAAAATGCTTTTTGGTAATTTTACTTTACTGGTAATATCCTTTTGTCTTGATTCAGAGAGAAATAAGCATATCATTTAATCTATAAGGAAAATACCTTATTATTTACAAGTGAGTGTACCAATATATAATAGATATGACAGCATTTACATATTTTTGTCAATGAAAATTGTAACATTTATCTGAATTGGTCTTATCAGGAAAAATCCCTTGTTTGAGTGGTATGATTTTTCTTTGATCAAAATTAAGGAAAATTATTTTTGAATATTACCGGTAGCAGGAAAACCGGAAAAGAATTAGCATTATCAAAAAGGAAGAAATTCATTGCAATCAGGATAAATCTAATTTCAAAAAGCAGCCTGATTTATTCATATATTTATAACTGAATTTTTTTTATTTTTTTTTCAATACACCAAGTCTGTTTTATATTGTATAAATACACTTAATAGATATGAAGTTGAATAAGAGTTTGTTACTAAAGAAAACAATATCAAATTCAGATTAGTCAAAGCTGTCTTAAAAATTGCAAAACCAATTAAATATTATGTTACAAAATACAGTATTAAAGTGAAAGAAAAGGAACTGATAGTATTATCTCCTGTTTCTTTTTCTCAGCTAGCACTGAAGCTCCTTACGTATTTGTTTGTTTTTCTTTTTGGTTATATTTCTTTAATTGATTTGTTAATTTTGCAATGGCGATGTAATGCTGGTTATCGTTGCTATGGCAATGTAATGCTGGTTATCGTTGCTATGGCGATGTAATGCTGGTTATCATTGCTATGGCGATGTAATGCTGGTTATCGTTGCTATGGCGATGTAATGCTGGTTATCATTGCTATGGTGATGTAATGCTGGTTATCGTTGCTATGGTGATGTAATGCTGGTTATCGTTGCTAAGGCGATGTAATGCTGGTTATCGTTGCTATTGTGATGTGATGCTGGTTATTATTGCTATGGTGATGTAATGCTGGTTATCGTTGCTATGGTGATGTAATGCTGGTTATTGTTGCTATTGTGATGTAATGCTGGTTATCGTTGCTATGGTGATGTAATGCTGGGTATCGTTGCTATGGCAATGTAATGCTGGTTATCGTTGCTATGGTGATGTGATGCTGGTTATCATTGCTATGGTGATGTAATGCTGGTTATCATTGCTATGGTGATGTAATGCTGGTTATCGTTGCTATGGTGATGTAATGCTGGTTATTGTTGCTATTGTGATGTAATGCTGGTTATCGTTGCTTCCCCTATAGTATACTATAAACCAATTTGTTTTCATACTTTTCATGGACTATTAGTATTTGTGAACTCACTGCGAAAAAGATTCAGCTAAAAGTTCACCAAAGTGTTTTACCTGTAAACACCGAAATTAACTCAGAATGAAAAAGTTGTTTGATACGAAAATGCGAAATTAAGTCGCCATGAAAATAGCTTGGTTTACAGTTAGTACCTGTCCAAGTAGGATTATATTTGATATAAACGTCTGGGCTAAGGAATAGCTGTTGGTTTGTTTTCATTGTGTATAAACAAGTTGATGTTAAGGATAGAATTGTGATACACAGTGATTAATACCATTTCGTTATCAAATTAAAGAGTTTTTCATATTAAAAGGGACTTTTTTGTTGTTTCTTACAGAGATTAATGTGCATTTTGTTGTAAACTTGACAACTGGTGGTGGCCATGTAGTTAAGGTTACCAACATATTACAACTTAGCTGCAATATTGTAGCTCATAAGACTTTAAGACAGATAATGGTGTCGTCTTTAGAGCTACAATTGGTGCCTATTACTGCTAATGGAGCAAAGATATGTTTGTGCAAATCATTATGAAAACGTCTGTATGCATTTTATCTTATTTGTTTGATATCACTTACCTACTAAGCAATAAAACTGAACCGTATAAATTATCAATTTCCTAGCGAGATATTATTTTTTTCACATATAAATATGAAGGGAATTATACGGCAAGTCTACAAAATTTGAATTTGACGTCTTATGAGTGATAAAGTAGATATTAAGAATGATCGTTATGTTTCTTTGGACAAAGATAATATATAAATGCATGTATACGCTTGAAATAATTGGAAACCTACAACAAAGTATAGAAAACTGTGCCCTAGTGATTTTCTGAGGCAGTGCCCCACTACGACATATAGGGGCCATTTTGTACCCGGCCGAAAGGTACAGTAGGCCGGGTACGTGTATTTGTTCTAATTACAACTATACTTCCACTTTTGGGATGTTGATTGGAGACCCAGGTGGGGCAGTTGCCAGATACTGACCGAATTGAAGGTTGGCAGTTTTTCTGGCTTTCTTCTGCCGCCCAAATCTGGCAAATCATTATATGACCCACTTAAACTTTGTAGAAACTTTTGAAGCTAAGAACTTGTGATGTCTGTTTGGCTATTTAACAAGACACTTCAGATTTTAAGGTCATCTGACCCGAAGGGTCAGGCGCTGTACGCCATGCGTCATGTGTATAATTTTCTTCACATTTTGAACTCATTCTCAAGTTCTACCAGTGAGATTTAGCTGAAACTAACATGAATTGATCCTGACATGATCCTGACCAATATTGTTGTCATTTTTTCAGGTTGATCCCAAGATGGTCGCCACAGCCACCCTCTTGAAAACACATTTTGAACTTTTTCTCAAGTTCTACCATTGTGATTTAGCTGAAATAGTCCTGACCAAGTGTTATTATTTTTCGGGTTGATCCAAAATCCAAGATGGCCGCCACAGCTGCCATCATGAAAACACATCTTGAACTTTTCTTTCAAGTGCAATTTAGCTGAAACTTGCATGAAATGATCCTGACATGCTCCCAACCAGGTGTTGTTATTTTTTAGGGGTGATCCGAAATCCAAGATGCCTGCTGTGGCGGTCATCTTGAAAACACCATTAGAACATCTTTTCAAGTTCTACTAGTGCAATTTAGCTAAAACTTGCATGAAAAGATCCTGATATGATCCCGACCAAGTGTTGTTATTTTTCGGGTTGATCCGAAATCCAAGATGGCCGCCACAGTTGCCATCTTGAAAGCACATTCCGAACTTCTCATGTTCTACAGGTGAGATTTGGCTGAAACTTGCATGAAATGATCCTGACATGGTCACAACCAAATAAAGATTTGTTTTTTTACGTGTCAATCCGAAATCCAAGTTTGCCGCCACAGTCATCATCTTGAAAACACATTTTGAACTTCTAAAGTTATACTGGTGCATTTAATTTTCTATATGATTTTTGCCAAGGAAGTCAGATGACCATTAAAGTCATATTATGTTTTTTTATGATTGAAGCATCGATATGAATTCATCTTTACTTAATTTTGTTCGAATACATAGTTTCGACAAAAATACATACTGAAAATATACATAAATAGAAGATGTAAATGTGTTTGTCTGAAAAAAGCCTATGTGCATGTATGTACTAGGATGATCACCATGTAAATCTCAGCGATACCAAGGGGAAATTTAGAACATATTTACCCGAGTACATTCAATGTTTTACATTGTTCATCCTTATAAAACTGGTTCTTCTTTCCAAAATAAAAATAACTATTTCAGTAGAACTGTACTCCATTTTGACGACTTTAAACACGCAAAGAGCGAACTATTACTAAGTAGAGAATACCCCTCAGTTGCCTCTTAATCAAGGGTGTGTACTCACTTCGCTTTTTTTTTTGTCAGGGGAGATAACCAATTAAGTTTTATCCCTTGTTTACACACTAAATTGTCAGGCTGAAAACAGATGCTTGACAAATACGTTTTATATTATGTTAGATGAAATGACAAATAATGTTCTGGCCTACACTTTAGATTAGTTAAACATGTCAAGTTTACAATCAGAGACTGATATATCTTCACAAAATAAATGTTTATTTACTTGAGAAAATAACAAGAAAATACCAGCAGGTTTTTTTTTAATTATTTTATTTTATCTCATAGGACGTGACAGTTGTACAAAGACAACATTACCATAAAACATCTATTTAAGCAATGACCAAAGAATAAAACAAAAACATTAAATGAAAATGAGAAAACAGAATTCATGTCTATTCTGGAAAACAATAAATATGTAAATGGAAGATCTACTTCTATACTTATAGAAATTGTATCCAATGTGCTTGCACTGCTCAAACATATCAGTTTGTTGTCACATGCAAACATACAATGAAAATTCACAAAATTTACCATATAAAGATTGGCGCATCTTCTAAATATATTATATACCTTGTATCATAAATGTCCAGACACCTAATAACTGTTATGCCAAATTGAGCCTGCAGCATGCTGAGATTAAAATGTCAAATTTGTTTAAATGAAAGACCTTGACCTATATTCAAAGTCATAGGGATAAAATGTTGATACAACATGCTAAAAACTTTAAATGCTTCCTTTGCAATAACGAAGAAACATATTGAGCAGGTGAAACATACCAATTTCATATACATGTATATGTCTTTTACTATTGTTTCCAATGAACTTTATCTGACGATTGGATAGATCTCTCGTAAGCTGTAGGCCAAGATCAAATTGAGCTCTTATCAATTCTATTTTACAGGTGTTAACATATTGACTGCCAAGATTCACCAACACCCTGACAATAATACAGAAAGATTTTTTATGCTTTTGTTTGATTTGTTTAATGTCCTATTAACAGCCAGGGTCATTGAAGGACTTAAAAGGGTTGTTTGAGGAGGAAAAAACCGAGAAAAAATACTGGCTAGAAGTCAGTATCTGGCAACTGCCTCACATGAGATTCAAACTCGCAACCCAGAGATAGCGGGCTTGTGGTAACATGTAAGGACATCTTTTAACCATGATACAGCCCTAACTTTTATACAGAAGATACTCATCAACAAAATTTTTTTAACAAACTTAGGAAACAGTTGTTCATAATGATGTTGCAAAAAGAATTAGTTATTCATTCTCTCATTCAATATTTGATTGATCATTAAAATCACCATGTACTCCGTTACTGTATATCTAGTTCTTACAAAACTCAAATCCAATAAAACTAACCCTATTCATTTCAAGCAGAAATCACCAAAATTAACATCCAATAACTTGTTTCAGAGGAAATTCAATCATAAGATGAATTTTCAAATGAAATAAAATATTTTGAGGAAAGAAGCCATAATAAATTAAAGTAACTGGTCCCTTATAAAAATGTTTAATCACATACCTTAACGACATGTTACAATACAAAAAGCACCATTACACAGGATCATTTCACAACTTCTACCACACTATAAACAGACATTACAAAATAGCAGGTTATAGTAGATAAAATATACATAAATGTATAGTCTTTACAAAGCTAGTACAGACACTATCTGGGTTCAGTTTCATCAACATTGTCAGAAACCAACGAGTCACCACTCTATCGTAAATAATAAAGCACTGACTCGTGGGTTTCCTCTTTACTGTTAGGCAACTAAATATTCCCCTTAGGAAAGCATTATGGAAGTTAAGGGAAAATTGTAAGATCAATCTGTAATGCTTTTCTAAGGAGAATTTTTAGTTAGGGAATGTTGATAAAACTGTAACCTTATAAGATTGACATTATGCTGTTGAATTAACCAATTTATCTGAAGCAGATTACAATCACTTTGAAAAATCAATATTTTATCACAATGTTACATAATTATTTTACAAAGAATGTGTTCTCTTTTCTCAATAATAACAAAACCAGTCTAAGTTCTGAGTTAATTACACTGTAGTGCACTCTTACAATATTTCAAATATTTGCTAATCACACCATGCAACATTACAACAAAAGATAGAGACATTGTACAGAACAAATACTGTACCTTTTCTGACATATTCTAGTTGTTTGATATTGCAGCTCTGATTGTCAAATTTTTCACAGACTTTGCACCAATGGTATTGCCCTCATCCAGTTAGGTATCCTCTTTTTACTAGTTGATTCCTCCACAGGACCACATCTTTATGGAAACTGCTGCCCCTAATTCTCCAACTACCTATATATGTATATATTGACCAATTTTGCCCCTCTAAATTTACCTAGAGCCTTTCTTAACTACCCCCATCCCCACTAAAAATAATAAGACATGTAATAAAAAGAAATCCCCCCTCCCTTCCATCCTCCACCAATTCCCCAATCCTAGTAAAATATGCCTCTATCCCTACCTACCCCACCCCCTCCCTTCCATCCTCCACCAATTCCCCAATCCCAGTAAAATCTGCCTCTATCCCTACCTAACACCCCCCTCCCTTCCATCCTCCACCAATTCTCCAATCCCAATAAAATATGCCTCTATCCCTACCTAACACTCCCACCCCTCCCTTCCATCCTCCACCAATTCCCCAATCCCAGTAAAATCTGCCTCTATCCCTACCTAACATCCCCCTCCCTTCCATCCTCCACCAATTCCCCAAGCTGTGTATACATGTGCTACTGCTCTAATTTCCTATACTAACACCTCTCACCACCCTCCTCTAGTATGAAATGAAAGTTGATAATGTATGAATCACAACCAATCAAAGGAACCTCTCCTGTCCCTAAAACCATAATACTTGATGACGATAGGAAATAAAAATATCATTTCCCTTTATAAAACCATGAGATGTACTAAAAAATGGTTATGTCTCAATTGCTACTTGTCAAAAAGGAATCATTATATAAATATAACAAAGAAAATATACATATATGTATAGATAATAAAAAAAAAGCCTATTAAGAGAATACCAGTCCTTTATACCAATTTATATTGTACAGTACAATATATTTATAACGAACACGCTTACAACCCTATAGTAATTTGTCTGTTATGTGTGTATAACAAACTATGCTTTTCATTGGTTCTGAGAGGTTCGTCATAACCATGTTTTACTGTATAGCCAAATATTTTTCACAGGGATATTTTCATGATTCTGTGACATCATCCTGAATATTTGATCCGTAAAAACTAAGAAATGGGTACAGCACTTTCAATTTTAATTCATAATGAATTTTCCTGTTGAAAGTAAAAACAACAAAATTTTTGAAACATGAATAATGCCTTATATACAGTAAACACTAAATATCCCTCTGTTTTTTTGTTTTTTTTTTTTATTCTAACATTGACCTTTCCTTCATCTGAAATAAATTGTGAAGAGGAAAATGTTTTAGAAATTACCAGATAATGCAGCAGTTGTTAAGCAAAAAATTGTAGGAAAGTTATATACCGTAGATTTCTTGTAACATCTTTATCTATTATTTTTGTGGACATTTTGGTTTGTAATTGCCATTTCATATTTTGCTGCCATGGATCAAACTGGTATCAATTATATTGTGTCTAAATATAATCTAAATATCTGTTCCTTTACTTCAAATCATATGAGCTTCTTTCATTAAAAAAACTTTTGTTGATATTTTCTTTTATGTTGGGTTTGTTTTCCTCAGATTCTGTCTGTTTCTGATACCAGACAAGACCAATCTGATAGATGATGCCAAATCCATCACTATTTACCTTATGTTCTATTAAGAAGGTGTAATTCTGGTGCTAGGGCTTCATGAGACTTTGGAAAAATTCCTTCATGGATGTTGCTATGGTTACTCGACAGGTTTAAGAGTTATCTGCAAGACTAGTGTATTATCCACTAACAGAGGAGAGTTTAACTCGTTGAGTTCAACAACTGTTATCTTTTTATCCATCTCGGTGTCGGCGGTGTACCGTGTTTTTGAGAAATTCTTCTTCCCTGACACCGTGTGTATAAGTTCAGATTTGCTAACTACCGACAACAAGTACTCCACCGGTCGTGGCTGGTCAAGGATGAGATTGGAATAGATCACACAGCGGAAGTCCTCAGCAGTTGACGAGTACCCTTTAGGGTACACCTTGAGTTCCCATTCCCAAGTCTGAGGGGGGAAGGTGGACGATCGAGTCGTGAAGCGGAAGCTCACCTCTGCTCCTCTAGGTATGGCAGAAAACATTGGTATAACGAAGCGTTTATCCCATCTCAGATCTGTGTAGTTTCGCAGCAGAAAGCAGGGTCCATGAAACTCTTTTACCAAAGCTCTCTGTGTCAGTGGAAGAGCATGATATTTGTACGCAGTCATGAAATGTTTCTGAAACAGATTTTTATTCTTAAGAACAATATCCAAGTTTTCCATTTCAGTCAACTGTTCTGGTGTCATCATTGGAAACCTGATATGTTCCACGACAATTTTCAAACATTGGGAGAGACGCTTAGGATGCTGGGAAGAATTAAGCCATTTCAATGTGGCATTCCACAGTTCAAATTCATCTTTGATGCAAAGAGAAGAACTTTTCAAGAACTCAATGAGTTGTTCCTTATCTAGATGTCCCCATTCTCTCTCCCATTCCACAGACACTATGATGTCATCCATTTTTTCTGAAAGGGCCGTCACACATGAGCTGATGAGTCTTTGGTGGTAGCACTTGGTAGCGTATTGGAACCACACATGAAACACATCCTTAAGCTGAAGTTTTGGTATGATGCAGGAACAAGCAAAGTTGATACACACTTCTTGTAGGTCCTTCACATTGTACTTGTCAGCGAGGACAAGGACGGGCAAAGTACTCTCCATGTTTAGACGAATGTGACAGCTGTATAAAAACGTGAGGAAGCGTGGGAACATACTCACACATATACTGTCCTCTACCAGTTCTATCTCCTGTTGGAAAACAAAACATGGATATACTGTAAAATCATTAATATTTTTAAGGACTTTAATACTGCAAATCATCACTTTTTGTGAGGGGTTAATTTTCCACTTATATTTGAACATTTTGAGATAAGAAGTTGTTAAAAATCACTAATGCCACAAAACAATATTCATCTAATCACAAAACAATTTGATTCAGACTTTCTTTTCCTTTCTTTGCTACAAATATTTTGTTACCCTGTCTCTTTCCCACTTTAAAATCACTTTCAGGAAATCAAAGTAATTCTGGCAAAAATGGTACTGGTGAAATAATCCCAAGAGGATATATCTCAATAATTCTTTATAGATATGGTGACCGCTACATGGACGTACCAGTATTCATACAAATGCTCATCCTCAATACTCCAGGGGTTCCAATCACTTGCGATCTCTACACCCTTAGACTATCTCATAGTAAAACTGGAGGCAACGGAACAGAACCAGTAATTAAGTCTTTTCATGCATATCAAAAGGGCCGTATAACAGTACACTGTGGTTGACTGTGTGGCTTTGAAGTTGGGCGTCACTCTCTTTGTAGTCTTCAAAAGAAATTTTTGTTGATCTGTGATTGGCTCAGATTTTTTCTTCTGAGCTGCCTTCAATTTTACTATGATGTAGTCCAGGTGTGGCTCAGATTTTTTCTTCTGAGCTGCCTTCAATTTTACTATGATGTAGTCCAGGTGTGTAGAGATCAGAAGTGATCGGAACCCTTGGCGTATCGAGGATGATAAATGCTGTGACCTACCTTTTCTTGTGAATCCTTCCATTGATCACTGAGCATTCGCTCAAACACATCACTGGATCGCACCAAGATCAACTTGTGTGCAAAGTAGCGGTTACCCCCAACTATAAGAATGACATCACTGAGCAGGGGATTGTTGAAGAATTTTGCCTGGTCAGTCAGAGCTTGTCTTTCGTTGCCATAGCAATCAATGCCCTCTGGACTGGTGACAGACAGGGCTGTAGGTGACGGAGTGGACACAGCGGTCGCTAAGGGGGGATGCTGACCAGCAGACGGTAGCTGGACTTGTATCTGTCCAGCATTTTGGGCCAGAGATGCTGCTGCCTCCAGGTTCAGAGGCTGGATATGAGGTGGAGAGGCCATTCATCCTGAAATACAAACATGTGAAGTTACTTCCAGATTTCTGCCATAATACAATTTGTATATCATGTAAGATAGAATTAGAGATATAACAAATGTGTGGTGACAATTTGCAGTTTATTTAGTCAACATACAGAAAAATATACCCTTTGTTATTTATATGGTCTCTTTCCATGACAAACTATTAACTTTTCAAAATTTGTCAATGAATTACATTAGTGATGTGGATATATGTATCTATTATTGCTTAATTGATTTTTAATTATCTGATCAATTTGCCAAAATCTGAGTGGGTTTTATTTTATTGGCATCCATTCCCATTAATAGCTATATGTAGGAGCAATCAAGTTCTCTAAGGCACTGCTAGTTTAGGCGTATAAGGTGGAAAGCCAGTAACTGAAGGAAAACCAATACCCTTAAGTTATGCAGTACATGGCAACTGAAACTCTTAAATTAATTTATAGCTTGTCATCAAAAATATAACAAACAAATTATACATTATACTTAAAAAAAAAATAATATTACTTCTGCCATTTGGGTATCCCCAGTCAACGTTCCGACTATTTTGATACCTTGGGTGAGTGCGCAAAGTGCAGTGAAAATTTAAAATCTTAATGAGAATAATTGAAGAAAAACGATATATTAAATAAATGTCCACAATTAGAATACACTACTTGCAGAAAAAGAAAATAGCCACATAGAAATAAATAGGGTTAAAAACATAGTTGACGTTTACAGTTAAAAAGATGACAGAGAGTTTTTGAAGCTGTCTAAAGTTTTGGCATACATGTACAGTATTGGATGTGAGGTTATTTCAGTCTATGATTGTACATGGAAAGTATGACATTTTCTTGTACTGAGTTTTGCAGTGTGGAATAGCAAAGCAAAGATCATGTTGGTTTCTAGTTAATTCTAGATGGACGTGTAGAGGGGAGTAATCTGTTACTAGCTAGAATCAATTTTTCCTTCGGGTTTCTAAACGAGGCAAATCTAAAAATTCCAGCATGTCGCTAACACTAGATCTATTTCTATGTAGATTTAGAGTAAAACGTGCACCTCTACGTTGGACCATTTCAATTTTGGAGATGTCAGTCTCGAGATAAGGGTCCCAAACGGTACATGCATATTCAACAGATGGTCTCACTAGTGATTTAAATGCCTGTTCTTTTATGCATTTGGAGTTTATTTTAATGTTTCGTCGTAAAAAAATATTATTTTTCATTTTATTTTTTAATTTTCATAATAACAAAAAAATTCTTTGTGTCCCTTAATTAAATTTATATCATTATTTTTTGTTTCATCTTACACATTATTTATTTATCTGTTTTTTTTTTGTTTTTTTTTATCTTTTAACATCTTTTTTATCTTTTAACATTGGTTTAGTTCATAAAATGGAGAAAAGAGCAGAAATAAATTAGCTCGTAACTCCTTTTACTGATCTATATAATGAAACATATGTGAGGATAAATGTATCATTATCATATGGGATTCATTTTTATAGAATTATATGATATTTCTTCGTTACAATTGCAATGTCTTATCTAAAATAAGTAGTGGTAATTGAAGTCTGGTGAACAGGTGCCCGTGGAGTGACCAGTGTCATTTTGTTCACGCGTGTATATCAGACGTTTGTTTCATTTTGGCAATCTCGAGACGGAAATGTCATCGACTGACTCACAGGCTAAAAACTCCATCTTTTCGTGTCATGTGTGACAAAGTAAAGACATGTACCCACCATACCGAGAGGAATGTCACAGGAATCAGACAACGAAAATGACACAAAATCTTACCGTCCAAAGGCGTCAGCATACATTAGTCACTGAGCTCATCTGATCAACATAAAATGTTTACGTCTGAAAAAACCGGAAGTACGGTTTGTTTACGTTATTACCTCCCTTTGGTGGAACGTTCAATGACAAAAATGTGGCAGTGTGATGAAACCGGTGATTCTGAAGTAAAGCTTTTGGCATTGTTTATGCTTTATCTAAGGTAACAATTTCAGTTGTATTCGTTTAAAGGGAATATATAGACGTTTGAAGCATCACCGATTTACTTGCTTCGCCAAACAAATGGTACAAAAATAGCACGTGCGTTGTAGCAGCTGCACGTGACAATATAAGGGCAGAGGCCTTCTAAACCTGGGTAGGCCTAATAGCCTCTAAGTCAGTGATCAGTGACCACTGTGCATGCTCTATCATAAACCATGTATTGAAATCAATGCATGTAATAAAATAGATTGAGTAAATTGAAAATATTTGAAAATGAATGATTCTGAATTACGTTATACGTACTCTTGTTATTTTAAAATTATGATTGGAGTCCACACAATTTGGTTGAAATATTAAAATACAAATTACCAGTACAAATATTTGTGACCAATATTAATAATTTATCTGGCATTTAATGAATGATATTCTATTTTCAATACACTAATACAACAAGAGATCCCAGAGGGATCTTGGCGCCCACCAAAGAATGATTTATGTCTGACAATGGAAAGAGGATCTTTTCCCTGCTTTTCAAACTTTTTCAAACACACTACATATAAAATTTGAGACAGATCGCTATAGTACTTTCTAAGAAAAAGTGGTAACAAACTTTCAACAATGAAATCTAAGATGGGCGGCCGTTTGGCCATCTTTTTTACCGATCAGTCCCAAAAAGCATTATGGAGCAGTCCTTAAAGGTACTATGCACAACTAGGGTACAAGGGGAAACTATGCTTGGAATTTGAGAAAGATCCCTTATGTACTTTCTGAGAAATAGCAATAACAAACTTTAACTATCAAAATCCAAGATGGCCGTCGGTCGGTCATCTTGTTCACCGATCGGTCCCAAAATGCAATATGCACAACTAGGGTTCTAGGGGAACCTACATATGAAATTTGAGAAAGATCCCTTCAGTACTTTTTGAGAAATAGCGGTAACAAACTTAAACTATCAAAATCCAAGATGGCCGCCTGTCGGCCATTTTGTTCACCGATCGGTCCCAAAATGCAACATACACAACTAGGGCCCTAGGGAACCTATATATGAAATTTGAGAAAGATCTCTTCAGTACTTTTTGAGAAATAGCGGTAACAAACTTAAACTATCAAAATCCAAGATGGCCGCCTGTCGGCCATCTTGTTGACTGATCGGTCCCAAAATACAATATGCACAACTAAGGTCCTAGGTGAACCTACATATGAAATTTGAGAAAGATCCCTTCAGTTCTTTTGAGAAATAGCGGTAACAAACTTTTAAACTATCAAAATCCAAGATGGCCGCCTGTCGGCCATCTTGTTGACTGATCGGTCCAAAAATGCAATATGCACAACTAGGGTCCTGGGGAACCTGTATATGAAATTTGAGAAAGATCCCTTCAGCACTTTTGAGAAATAGCGGTAACAAACTTTAACTATCAAAATCCAAGATGGCCGCCTGTCGGCCATCTTGTGGACCGATCGGTCGCAAAATGCAATATGCACAACTAGGGTCCTAGGGGAACCTACATATGAAATTTGAGAAAGATCCCTTCAGTACTTTCTGAGAAATAGCGGTAACAAGAATTGTTAACGGACGGACGGACGGACGGACGGAAGGACGGACGGACGGAAGGACGGACGGACGACGGACCACGGACGAAAGGCGATTTGAATAGCCCACCATCTGATGATGGTGGGCTAAAAATACCCACTAAAATGACTTCTAGGAAGGGACACAACTCTTTTACAATGGGACAAACTGTCAGGATATATATCCATTCCTGTTAATTTCCTAACATATATTCATATAAATATTTTGAGTCAATCATGAATATATTTACTCCAGGGGTTACCATCACTGACGATATATCCACCCCTGGACTATCTCATAGTAAAAAAGAAGGCAGTTCAGGTGACACAGGTGGCTTTGCATCATGAAGTTGGGACTTGGGTGTCATATTTTGTCTCCTGAACTGCCTTCAAGTTTACTATGAGATATTCCAGGGGTGGATATTACATCTGTGATAGTAACACCTGGAATATAAAGGATGGCTTCTCCTTGCTTAAAACTTTTTCTGTAAAAAATGTTTGTTCTATGTTTACCTCTTCAGTTTGACCTGTATAGTATCTCATGACATTTGCAACACTTTTGCTGTATCTTCATTTTCTGATCGATATATACCCATTATATTCATTAAAGCCATTATTAGCTCACCTGGTCCAAAGGACCAAGGTGAGCTTATGCCATACCTTGGCGTCAGTGGTTCGTCATCTGTCCGTCCGTCAACAATTGACTTTTTCTCCATAACTGCTGGTCGTATTACAACAAAATTTGACTGGTAGCATCCTTATGGGCTACTTAATGAAAATTGTACAAGTGATGGGGCTGACCCAACAGGGGCCTGAGGGGCGGTCAAAAGCGGTCAATTTGGCTATTTCTATATAAATGACTTCTCTGAAAGTAAGCATGGGATAGCACCCATAGTGCAATGGTAGCATCCTTATAGGGTGAGGATTTAAAATTGTACAAATGATGGGGCTGACCCCCCGGGGGCCTGAGGGGCGGGGTCAAAGGGGTCAATTTGACTATTTCCTTCTATGTTGCTTCTTTTATTAGACTACAATATGTATTGGTAAATTGAACGTGGAACTTTTTATGAATGCCATTATTCATATAATACTTATGTATATTCAATGTAATTTCAGCTGAAAGAAACAAGGAACAGTTGTTGATTGAGCGCCTCACCATGTTTAAATAAACCCAAGGACGCATACAGAATATCAAGGAATCCAAAGTTTAAAGTCAAACAGCATGGCACAGGCACTCAACATCTGTAGGAGGGTGTCAATGTCAGTAGGTTGCAGACATTCACCTTGTCATCAGAGACTTTTACATCCAAAAGTAGCCAAATATAAAAAATCAACAAGACATACATTTTCAACATTAAGAATTCCATTATTTGCACAATGCACTGCATACCAGTCGTCAGCTTTGAAGACATCAAATTTTGTGATTGGACATATGTGTGTAAGACATCTCAGTGCAACAGAGCAAAGTGTAAACAGTACAGAAAATAGTGACACTTCTGCTATTTTTAAGACAAGATGCTTGGGAACACCTTTAGAAATGCCAGAACCTGAATTAGATTGGGAGTACATCTGTAAAGAAACAGAGAGAAATATTGCTACTAATATAATTAACAGAAAAGGGGTCGGAGATATAGACAAAGTGGTAAGTAGTTTTAATCATTGTGAAATTTAAAGGATTACAATCTCATCAGATTTAAAGATATTTTTTTTATGTGTGTCAATTTTGACTTCAAATAAATAGCCACAATTGTTCCATTGTGAATCCCTCTATAACAAACTTCATTTGAGATGAGATTGACAAAAGCAAGTGATAAAAAAGGTAAGAAAATACAAATCAAGAGTACCAGAGATTTACTTTGTTATTGTCGTGTGAATAATCACTGATATTAGGTCGTTGAAATGAACAAAAAAGAAAAAAGAATATAAAACTCATATTGATTAGGTAACTTGCAAAAAAAATTTTGTCTTTTATAGTAATATCACTCCTTTTTCAGTTGGATCTGAAAACAGAGTTTGAAGCTACCAGAAAGGAAGAAACGGTAAGGGCTAAATCTTGCTTACAAAAATACAAACTAGTTTGATACTGTGTAAAATCCCAATAAAATATAACTGAACATGTACATATAGATGATACCAAGCAACGTTAACAAACCTCAAACTGACAGAATCAAATTTAGTGAGACAAAAGCAAGCAATTAACAGAGTCGTGTAGGTGGTACACCATTATAACTAATTAGATAGCATATAATTGATTGATATTTACCTAAGATGAATTACCAAGAAGCTGTACTTACATATTTATAAGGACAGAAGGTGATTAAAGGGAGATTGACCAAACTTGTAATGCACAAATATACATGTATCACAACTGTAAAAATTTTCCTGAAAGTGTTCATCTTTCTGTGTACATATTATTACTAACAAAGATGAAAATTCAAATTCTCTCTTTGTAGTGGCTGGAACTGTTAACAGCTGCCAGAGAAATCCCCAACAAGTCTAGTCCCACATTCAGTAAGTACCAACTTTTGGTATCCATATATAGAAACCAATTCAAATGTCTCAAATGATATACATCCACTTGTCAAGTTCATACATATATTTGATATATGTAGTTAAAGTAGATTCTGCTGTTTCTGTCCTTAAATTGTTCAGCTTATATTGAACCTGAATTTGTTTCACACCAGGCATTCTACATTAAAAGAATATTATATTTCTAACAGAATATTTTTTATGTACACAGTACATACAGTAAACTTACAGATTTTAATACTTTATCACAATTGATGATGATGATTTCTACATAAAAATATTTCTAATATTATCTAATAATTGTATTGTACAAAACTTACAATATGAAAAGAAAAATGTTTAAAATGAGATTATTGCTGAAACATCTTCACAATAAACATACTGATTCACACAAACATTTTCTGTTGTGCTAGCCAATAGGTGATGAATCCAATGCAAAGACTTGTTGGTACATTTGGAGAAAAAGCTGGTTAGTATTATAGCCTATAATTCTACACTTTCTATACATTGTACATGTTTTGTGGTCTTTGTCCATGTTTTATATAGAACAAACAATTTGATAAGACTTGTGTATAATTTGAATACAAGCCAGAGGCTAAAATCAGTAAATCAGATACATGTATATACATGTATAAAGTACTTCAATATTGCCTTTCATATTTCTTATATGGCAGAATTGCACTGGGTCGATCATCTGGCTAGTTATCGAAGGTTCCAAATTCAAACCCCTGTCTGGCTGGTTTCTTTGTTACACTTTCAGTGATTTAAAGACACAGAGCCAGGGTCTGTAGTGGCAAAATGATTCTAACACTTGCTGTCATACTCTTGGCTACAGTCGGCAACATTCTGCCATTAACCTCCACCATTAAGGAATCCTATAATTCTATCTCAAATTCTCGTTCAGGGGTT